>PVKE010050546.1:0-10921 GCA_004027555.1 Craseonycteris thonglongyai
TGTCACCCCATTAAATTTAACAATAAAACATAATAATATTGAAAAAGAAATCTTAAAAAAAAAGAAAATAAAAAGAAAATAGACTAAAATTAAAAAAAAAGAAAAAAATGAAAGCCATTCATCAATGACATATATGTGTCCAAACATTTCTACACTTCTGTGGATTTTTTATAGAAAATGGAAATTGACTAGAAATACATGGATGTCAGCTGCTTACTTCAAACCCCCTTACTTCCCAAGTGGCTTCCGAGCCCAAAAATACTCAAACCCTATCCTTTTCTTCCTCTCCCACCTGTGAGATTGGGAATTGTCATCCTGTGTCAGACCCTAACATGTCAAGGAAAGCTGATGACACCTGTATTTATTATGGCAGGAAAGTACAACTCTTTGTTTTAGAAATACTTTTAAAAGAAATAAATGCTAAAATTTTTTTTGGAGTTATTAATCAGAGTCATTCTGCTTTATAAGTGAACAGACACCCTCCTTAATTTAGACTAAGAAGAAGAAGGAAAAAGAAAAACAAAAGTATTTTATCTAATAAGAGGCTGGGAGTAGACACAACTTCAGCTGAATCTGGGGTTCCGGTAGCATCATAGGAATTATTGTCTTTACTTTTGTGGGTGTGTGTTGGACATTTCTTTCTCAGGCAGTTACTTCCCGTGTGTCGGCACAGTGGCTACCAGCTGCTCCAGGGTCACATTCTACCATCCTATGAAGCAGCCACAGAACTCCAGAAAAAGTCCTCCAGTTGAGTCTGATTTGCCTCACTCCAGTCGTATGCCTGCATGGAACCCCACAACATGACAGATGGAATGGATGATGCTGGTTGGCAAGGGATGGGTCATGTGCTTCATCCTTCTTCAGCCAGGATCAGGTCAGATGTCCCCAAACCACATGCCCTCAGAGAACAGAGCAGTGGTTTTTCAAAGGACCAGCAGAAGGAGTGAAGGGGAGTGGTTATGCACAATGAGAAATGTCCCCGAGAATGTAATCTCCGGGTGACCAGGAACCTTATCTTTCTAGATCATTGCTAAGTGGGACTTGGCACATTGGCACTTTCTAAAAGAGACCTGCATACACGAGATACAGTTTTTGTTTGTCTTGCCAATACATTTTATTTCATTGAAACTTGATTTTGGGGACATGGGATGGGAAGTGGTGTTGAATCTTTTAGTTCTTCAGCCAAACGTAAGGCTCTTGTCTGATGCACCGCAGTATTAAAGGGTGGGAGGGACTGGTGACCGACCACAGAGCAGGGAGCCAAATGCAGTCACAGCTCCAGTGTGGTCAGTCCCCGACTCACTGCCCTGGACCTTCTCAGCTTCAGCCAACCCTATTGGAAATTCTGATAAAAATCAGGATGTTACCACCAAGAAGACACGGAGTTTGAAATGACCTTTTGTTTTTGAGTAAGTAAATGAGAAAAGACAACAAAATTTAGCAGCAACTTAGAAACAGCCAACACACAAATCCGCAGGAAGGATCATCTGACCTTCAGGCTTGTAGCCTTTATGTCATCGTCCTCCAGCCACCAGATAATGTCCAGCTTCTGTTTCTCTGCTTTGTGAGGATTTCAAGCCTAAATCGCACCTGAGGGGGTGAGCTTCAGTTTAACTGTTGCTGGTCTTAGTGAATATTTCTGGCTTGTGATAGTTCAGTGTTATGATGGCCCTTGATCTGGAAAGAAGGTGGGACAGGCATGTTACTAAGAACCCAGGCACAGGAGTCCGGCATAGGAGGGTTCAAGTCATGCCACGACACTTTCTTACTGGCTTTGGACAAGGGACTTAACATTTTTCAATCTGTTTCCTCATTTGTAACATGAGGATATGGACAATTCCCACCTTATAGTGTTGTTCGTGTTTCAATTTCCTAAAACGTAGTATTTTCTGGCACCTAGCAGATGCTCGGATGAGACTCAGAAAATGAACGTCGCTATCATTAAGAGAATGGTGTGCTCTAATGAAGAGCATCATCAACTTGTCTTCAGCTAGAAGCGCTAGATGGACAAGCCATCACTGATTAACCTGGGAGCCATAAGTTCATCTCATCCCAGTAGGATGCATCATCATCTGCTTTTGTTTCCCCTGGGAAAGAGGTGATGGAGAATGCTGTGATTCCCTAATTAGATGGTAAATGGAAACAAGAAGGGTAACTCTTGGTTGATCAACACCATGCATAGAGACACTTACTCTGAGCATACAAATACTTAACTGTCTTTTTTTTTTTTTCCCATGAATACCTTGGGTGTTGGGGCAGATGTGAGTATTGAGAGCTTTTTTCATCCATTTTCAAGTAGACTTGAATCTAACATGAAGATAAAATGTAGTTTTCATGTATCCTCGTGCCAATGGATGGCAGCCTAGAGGCTTATATCCTCTACTGTCCTTGATATTGTGTCTTGGAATGCATTATAGTCTTCGACTTGTTTTGTTTCTGCAGAGTATCCTAATGATGGTTTGCCGAGGCTCATGCTGAAACAACTGTGCGTTTCCTAAGTGCGTCCCAATCAGCAGTGGAGAAAATTGGCCCAGAAAACTCTGCTTGGCAGAAGGGTAATGGCAGACTGGGACAACGAACACAGCGCACTGTATTTGCACATGGATAATTGAGTCTTGACGGTAAGCAACAGTCATTTATGCGCTATTGCCGGAAAGCTCAGTGAGTTAGTCATTTTTCCAAACAGAAAGAGATTAGTAAAATCTCTGGGGGGACACCCTCCCCCCAAAAAGGACAAAATTATTGCTTGATGAGGCATAGAGATGGCAGCTGGTTATATGGATTGTTCTCTTTCACGTGGAAAACCTCAGAGCATCACTCTCCCAAAGACTTTTTGATAAGACAAGTATAGGGACCATTTCCAAATCTTCTGAAATTCAAATAAATTTATGTTTGTATGTACAGGCATGCATATTAATTAACACTTAAGTCTGAATCTTTGTAAGTTTGGAATTCAGTTGACATTTTATCTTTCTTTTAGCACTAACTGAGATCATTTGTATTATTTTCTTATTGTTTATGTCACTGTATTAGTTAGTGTTCTGATGCAACCTTTTCTCTCAGGTATATGATTATACTTTTAGTGATGCCTTCTCTGAAGTTCCATGATTTGTTACCAAACTTTTTCCTAACTTCATTTTTATGTTTACAGTACTGTTTTACATGCCTAGTGTATACCAGTACCTTCTCCTTTCTTAGATAGATAGATAGATAGATAGATAGATGATAGACAGACAGCTGTACATTTAGATGTCTCTGTCTGTCTCTGTATGTCTTTATCTCTGTTTTTATCTATTAATATCTGTATATATACATATATTGACATAGAATGATATAGTATAAGTGTACATTTAGAAATCTCTCACTCTCTTTATATATATCATGTCTATATTTATATATTCAAATATATGATATAGATTATATATATGGCAGAGAGAGGAACAGACAGAGAGAGAAGTGAGGGGGGAAGAGGAGAGAGAGAGTGAGCACATGAGCTTTTTAGGAAAGTTGAACACAGAATCGTTATTGATTTTTGAGCTGTGATTTGAACCAATGCCTCCCTGGCCCTCACGGCTGCCCTCCCAGCGTTGCCCCTCCCTGTTTGGTAACCGTGAGCTGCATGTTTGTGGAACTCAGATATCACATTCAGTAGCACTCGATGATGCCACATTGATGTTCTTTTCTTCTGGTTCCTTCGCCTGCATTGTGTCAAGGACAAGTGCTTGGTTTGGTTCCAGTGCATCAATCACTCTCATTAATCTTTATTTTTAATGTGGATGGCGGACCTCACACAACCAACAAGGCCTGGGGAGAACTTACTCACATTGCTTCCTTTCCAGTTATAATTTATGTCTACTTGCTATTTGTGTCAAATCAAACTGATTCTTTTTTTTTTTTAACCTTTTGTAGTATTTTAAAGCAAAAATGTAAAGAAGGGGTAAAAAAAAGTGAATTAGTTTAACGAAAACTTATTAAGTCAATAGAAGTGAGTTAATATGGGCGCTTCCTAACAGCAGTGTGGGGGTCTGACTGGACAATGAGGAGGAACCTTAAGCTGTGGTTTCCCTTTCTGATTTGTGATAAACGCCCCTCTCCAGACACATGTGTATCTGTCTCCATAGGAACAGCACCTCTCCAATCATAATGCCCAAACTCACTGTCCCCGCTCTCTTGTCCCATGCCATCACTAAACTCTGAACAGTCCGAAAGGTCAAAGTCATACACTGTGTCCCTAATGCCATCCTTTATCGTATAACTGAACATGCGCTTATACCGTTTTCCCGATGACTTTCTGTCACTGAAGTCGTCACCTGTGTTTGACATTTCCTGGTCAATATGTGTTCGTTTCCCCTTGTATTATATTTTTCACAAGCTCCGGCAGAGCCTGTGTCTAGTAGTTTTCTCGACAGATCAGCCCCTGGAGGAGTGCGTTGGGCATAGGAAGTACAAGGTAGACATCTGTGGAATCAGGAAATTCAGATGTGAATAAAGGCAACTGAGTACTTGATTTATCGGACACATCACTATTTTGCAGTGACTCAATCTCACCTTAGGAACATTCAGATTTTGCTTTCTAGACACCATATATGCTCTAGGGTCGTATTAATCTCCAAGGTCATAGAAACGATCAGGGACCTGAGACGTGAACCAAAACCAAGAGCCTCGGCCCATCTTCTTTGTCGTTATCTCTTGGCCGAGCGAGGCAGGATCTATAAAAAGGGAAGAGGCGCGGACTCAGCTTGCATTTTCTAGCACCATTTCCTCTACCTGTCAAGAGAGGCACTTTCTTGTACAGATCAAACCTTCCTGGGTGAGCCGGCCGCCCGGCTCTCTGCCAGGGATGCAGCAGCCGAGGGCGCGTGGAAGACAGTGCAGTTGGACTTGGTGGAGCTGGAACTGGTTTCTGGTTGGTGAGCATCCAGCGTGCAAGGCGCCCAGCAGCATTTACATGAATTGAGTGCAAGAGGCTGCTGCGTGCCCATGGCATTGTGTCTCTTAGGCATCAGTGGCTTTCTCTTGTAGTCTCTCTACTTTGTTTCGACACTGCTGAAGTGTCTTCTCTGTGCCTTTCTCTCCTGTCTTTGCTGTCAGTGAGGTGACTCCCACAATACCTTGGGGGTGTCGTCACAGTTCTGGATGTTCATTATCTCTAGATGTCCTCTGCCACAGATATTTATTTCCTGCGGACCCCAGTCTGCAAGCAAAACAATCAACTCCTCCGCTTGCTATGGGGCAAAGCCATCTCAACTGTTTTTCGCTTTCTAAAGAGGTCAGACACCTTAGCGTCTGAATGTTTTCCCTCGAGGTTCTCTGTTTATCAAAAGTGAAATTACACGCCAGTGACCATTTTTTGTGCCACCTCTTTCCCCAGATAACCTGGATCATTGGATTTTCCGATCTTCTTTCCTTGATCATTGCTGCTACACCATTTACAAGTGAAGATTACATTTGTGGAAATAGCTGGTTTTGAGCCAAAGCTGTGTAAAAAGTAATGAGTGGGTTTTCAGAAAAGTGAGTATATACTTCAGTGTGCCATCTTTTGAAAACCTCATTCTCCTTTTCATAAAGAATGTATTTAAGTACCGATTCAAGTTCTTTGAATTCAGATCAGAGACCTGAAATTTAGGTTGCACCATTGCATTTTATCTCATGGATGTTTCAGGATACTAATCTCTCCCCCCCCCTATTTATTTCTAGGGTCACCATTGTTTCAAATAATCAATCAATAGCAAAAGTACCTACATTCAAAATGCCACTTTTATTTCTCTAGCAGTCGTTTGGTCAATGTAACAAGTAGGAAAATAACCAGAGGAAGGAGGAGTACTAGAAACAGCAGGAAAAGCAGTTTCTGAGTAATATTTTTTATTCTTGGCATTTTCTTCTTTAAGATATCTACCTCAGGCTTTATTCAATGAAATTTTGTCAGTGATAATATTTACTATGAATACTTAATAATTCTAGTGAGCTGTTCACCAAGAATGAGAAAATAATGTCAATAATTACCCTTTGAAAGTTAGTCTGTCACTTATGATTGTTTTCAGGAGCGTGAGATGTAAATAAACTTTACTACCGTGGATTAACCAAATAAGCATTCTTTCGTCTCACATAGTAAATGAGATTAAGGAGAAATCCAAGAATAAAATGGTAGTTCTACGATGCTGGCGTGAGTCTAGGTTACATCTGTAGTTCTGCTTTGCTTTCCTCAGCCATGTGGCTTTTATTTATGGTCTCAGCATAGCTGCTGAAGCTCTTGTCATCACATGTACATTCCAGGCAGGAAGAAGAAGAAGGGCCAGGGCCATATGGCAAGTGCCAGGCAAGTCTATTACCTATTTCAGGAAAATGATAGCTTTCCATGCAGTGGATTCCCACTTACATTTTATAGATGAGAAGTTGGTCATAGGTCCACCCCTGCTGCCAGGAAGTTCTAAAGCTTTTATCTGAGTATATTGCTACTTTGAGCAGATTCCTGATCTACTTTATGTAATAAAGAAAATGTCACCAAGTGAAGGAAGCACAGTAAAAAGCACGTTCCTGAGAAATGTTGACAGATCCTATCCCAACATCCAGGAGAGGAATCTGAGTCAACGGGCTGTGTGCATTTATATAGAGATGATGCACTGTGGGTGTGTGAGTGTGTATGGGTGTGTGAGTGTGTGTGTGTGTGTGTGTGTGGGGTTACCCTTGAGAAAGCTCCTGAGTCTCTATGCTTCAAGTTCTTCCTCTGTACAATGAAGTCAATAGAGCACCTGATTCTATCCACACAGCAATATTGTGAATATACACACAGTGCTTTCTTAGCGTGAGATGTCAGTCAGTCCTCAACAACTACTACAGCATGCACACTTCTGAGCACACAGCATTTCACACACTTGCCGAATGAGGAGGGGGCAATTCGGACCTATGTTTAGTGTGAAATTTGCTCATCAAAGTCAATCATGTTTGATGGGGGAAGGCCATCATCTCAAAAGAGGGACGTTTAACAGACACACCCTAGGATAGTACCCCTTTGCCTCTCTGAACAAATACTGAATCTCCAGGTCAGCAAATACCCAGGGACTATCCCAGAACAATTACTTTGATAATTGGGACTTTAT
Organism: Craseonycteris thonglongyai; assembly: GCA_004027555.1. NCBI lineage: Eukaryota > Metazoa > Chordata > Mammalia > Chiroptera > Craseonycteridae > Craseonycteris > Craseonycteris thonglongyai. The sequence goes on from PVKE010050546.1 coordinate 7,098, forward strand.
AAACTGATGTTCAGTTTAAGTGAGTGTAATAATTTATTAATGACTATTTGAAGAGGAAAAAGCAAAGCAGTGCAGAATAACATTTTATACTGTATCCAGATATGCTTGCTCCTTATTAAACATGCAACACCAAATGTTCTTTGTTAAAATATTTCATTCAAAATCTTAGTGTATAAATTATTGAGGGAATAGTTTTAACAGTTTCCTAGTGGAATTCAAGTCTGATTTTTATTTTTAGGGCACGGTGTCTTTCTTCTAGATAAAACATCTCCAGGTAGTCAGTGTCTTCTAACTATTGGCTTTTTAGGTCTCTCACATAGAACTATCATTGGCTTGCTTCTGTGTTTCCCAAGTACCAAGGAAAAATGGATTGCAAGATTGTTTTTTCATTGATAAGTCAAGATGAGTCTCAGGAAAAACAATTTTAAAAGCTAGTGTTCTAAATATGTTTTTTAAGCACCCACTTTCTATTATTTTCAATATTCATATTATTAAATATATATTCTTTTCTGAAAATAAGTGAAGTACTTGGACCCTCAGTTTGATACTCGTTTGCAAAAGTAAATAACATTGAGAGCTGCATGAATTGGACTTGAACTATAATTCTTTTCTATTGGTCAGGCATTCATCTGTGGTGTGTGTTTTTTCCACTTCAAGGTAAAATTTCAAATAATGTAGAACAGCAATAGGTAAAAGCCTGGACTGAATTGATTTCATATCTTGATGGGAGAAAGGTGTTTTTCTTTTCACTTAACACAAAGCCTTTTCAAAAGATGACCTAATGAATTCTAAAAAGATTCTTGGTGTAATAAAGTTCAGATTTTAATAAGAAAGTCTCAGTGGACCTCAATTATAGCAAAAGTCTTTCTCTGCTCTGCACCGGTTTAGTGGCATCCCAAATAGTCACCGTGAAGCCATTCCTCACTGTCAGCTTATGAAGACTGACGCTATAACTGGTCAGACCTCATGTTAACAGGTAGGACAATGGCATTACATCAGACTTAGGGATTTGTGCATATAAACAATGAGGCCACAAATGTAATCATGAGCCTAGAATGAATATTTTGTCACAGGTACTGTTTATGACTGTTTCCTTTGTCATTGTATGTTACCTTTTCTTTCTGTATCCGTTTGATCCTGAGTACACAACAAATGCATGTTTTCATTTGTGTTTGTCTTTTCCAAGTAATTCCTCAATTACATCATTTTCTATTAAGATACCTGTGAATTAGAAAAATATTCAAAATGTCTGCCCTTGAAAAGACAAAAATGAAGAAAGTGAAGTTAAAACAACCCGCAAACTGGAAGAAAATATTTGCAAATGAAATGTCCAAGAAACTTGTGTCCAGGATACAAAAAAGTCTTATAATTCAAGAAGAAGAAGACAGGTGACCCACTTAAAAAAAATGGGCAAAGGATCTGAACAGAGATTTCTCTAAAGAAGATATCTGAATGACTAGTAAGCACATGACATAGTCTCAACATCATTGATCGTAAGGGACATGCAAATTAAAACCACAGGAGCAATGCTACTTTCCAGGCACTCAAATAGCTAAAATCGAAAGACAGGACTCCAGCAGATGGGTGACAATGTGGAGAAACTGAAACTTTTGCACACGGCGGGTGTGGTTGTATTAACGACATGGGACAATCACTTTAGAAAACAGTCTTGTGGTTCTTCAAAATGTTTTGTTGTTTTTTTTTAAATAGACTTACCCTATGACCCAGCAGTTGTATTCTCAGGTATAGACCCAAGAGAATTAAAAAACATGCCCATATGAAGACTTTCACATGAATGTTTGTAGCAGCATTGCTTATAACAGCCAAAAAGGGGGAAATGCAACATGGAGGTGGCAAATAGCATGTGGAAAGATATTCCACGTTAGCTCTCCAACTGTTTTCACAAGCATGTGGATCAGTTTACATGGGGGGCCATAGGCAGCCACATCATAGTGGGCACCCAGCAGATATTAGAAAGGAAAGTACATTTTAAAAAATTTAAGAATTGATATTCATGGCTGATAGATATTCATGTCAATTTATATAGGACATTTATGATAAATATGACAACTCTCAGGTGAATGAGGTTTTAAGACTGGCATTGTATTCATTTACATGAAGAGCATGGAGATACTATTCTGTGGCTTCTTGTAAATTGTCCCGTTCGCTTTGTAGTGCCCCTGGGAGGAAGACACTGTTATTGCGGATGAAGGAGGCTAAGAAAGTGAGGGTACAGGGAGAGGGCTGTGTGTAATGAAACAGGATTTGAATCCAGCCAGTCTGGCTGCATAGACTGAACTCTTCACTCATGCTGTGTGCATCATACATATCAGATGGAGGAAAATCAGAACGTTGCTCTTAAAAAAAAAGGGAAATAAAATCTTTGCTAAAGAACAGTAGTGATAGGTGGACGGGGTGAAGGGAGGAGAGGGAAGCCTGGTGGAAGGCTTCCTTTTGACTCATTTATGATCTGTGGGGCTGCTGTGCAAGCTACTTGCTCTTTACAGGGACTGGTGTTCCCATCTGTAGAATGGGCATAATAGAACCACATGTTTGTGATAAAAATTTAATGGGCTAATGTAAGCGCAGTTTAATACACAGCACATAATTGATGTTTACTACATGTTTCCCAGCATTGTTATTTGTGGGCCGCATCTTCTGTGCTAAGAGCTTTGCTGGCCTTATGTCTTGAAAGTGCCCCAACTTGGTGGGTACTATCAGTCTCCGTATTTTTCAGATAAGGGACATGAGGTGACGAAACAAATCATTTCTTACGCCATACACCTTGTGAATGACAAAGCGGCCAACATGAAGCCCACGTATCTGTGACTGCAGATCTTCTGACATTTTTACATTAAAAAAAAAAGGAAGTCACCCTTGGAAATCCTGACGGTTGTGGCTTGCATCCTGATCGCTGCTGGATTCTTTCTTTGAACGCTGGTTTTCATCGTGAGCTGGCAGAGACGGCGAGAAATAAAATGTAGGTACTTTCTCAGGCTGCATGCATGAACGAGCTCTGAAATGGATATAGACAGAACCCAAGGATTACTGGCATTTTAAAGAAAACGGCGCTTTTTCTAAAATGTAATTAGTGTGACATGACACAGTACTAAATGCTGTAATCATTTTTGTGTTTGACACTTTACAAAGGGGGAAAACGGTCACGCCAACTTCCTGGAACAAATGCAAATACAAACTGTACATTTAAGGTGTGAATGGGTCCTCTCCCCACAAAAGGATTTTGGAATCAGAGACTTAGGCTAAATTGCTACTCAAGCGCACACTAGCTAACTGACTGAAGGAGGTACCTGCCTGGTATCACCCACCTTTGCATATTTTTGTGAGACTCAAATATACTGGGTTTGGCCTGGCATCTGCCACCTTAAGTGCCTAGGAAGTGATGAAGATGAGGCAATGAGCGTTATCACGCGTTATCTTGACTTTACCGGTAGCCATATACAACGGGAGCGCCGTTCTGACTTTGCCCCAGTGGAGTGAGTCAAACAAAGAGTTAGGACGCTTGGCAGCTTTCCCAGGGCCACCAGCCGTGTGGGAAGTCTCCTTTCACGCAGAAAGCACAGATACACAGCTAACTTCTTGGACATGTGACATTTCTGCTCCATTTAAAGCCTTCGTCGAGCTATTTCAGTAGAAGTTCAGCACACATGCCCTTCGCAGCCTTGAGGTCATTTTTTTACCTCAGCGCCGTGGGCCATAGTTGGTTTACAGCCCCACTTGTCTTCTTTCTCTCATGCTTCTGGCCCCTGGAAGGACCCTAAACGCTTTGAGTGCGGTGGCTGGTTTAAGTTCTCTAAGAAGAAGTG
>PVKE010050547.1:0-10925 GCA_004027555.1 Craseonycteris thonglongyai
GAGAGAGAGAGAGAGAGAGAGAGAGAGAGAGATACAGAGACAGAGAGAAGGAAGAGGGCCCCCAACAGTTTCCTTAGTTGCACATCATTGGTTTTTCCACATAGTTTCACTCCACAGGTGGGTGGGGCTGCACAGGGCAGGAGTCTCACCTCGATGAGAACTGAACTGGGGGCACTCCCCAGTTCAGCACATGGGTCCACACGGGCCGGGGCCGGGATTCGATCCTCGGTCCCCAGCGCTGCAAAGTGAGCACTTAACCCACAGAGCCATCCCGGCTTCCTGGTCTTCTCTTGTTTTAATCAACAGTACATCATTTTGCAAGAAGAAGTCAAATCCAGGCTCATTTTGGAATACTCTGATTTACCAGTAAGGACCAACGATACAAGTGCTTTTCCACTTCAGAAGTCTCAGCTGAATATTGGGGGAGTCAGGAAGTGTGTGTGGTGGCGGGAGGGGAGCAAAGCATAGATTGGCCAACTATTTTAAAGGTAATTTTTTTAAAGAATCAATTAAATTTAGAACTCCCTTCCCCTTTTAGTGAGTCCTTTTATCTAGTAATGCTTATCTAAAAAGTCATACTTAAGCTGAAATCACTTCTGGCTTACTATTAACTATTCTTTATACTCTTCATCTTTTTAGATGTCATATGAAAAGAGGGTAAGAAAACATCGTTTGCTGCTGTTATTTGGGAATTACAAGTAGTTTGAAATAGTTGAATTCTCCGAGGGGGTTTAATGGCTGATGTGGCTGAAACAGCGAGTTGGGGAATAATGGCAACTTTTCAGTAGATACTATAATCCTTTGTCAAAGAGAGCGCTGGGGTGGTGAAAATGAAAACTGCAAGCACTGAAACTGAATTTTCTGGTAACAATAAGTGCTTGTCTCTTCCTAAGACCATATGATCTGTGGGACTTGCCAGAGTAGCTTCTGGCTGGTACTGTATCTTTTGTTTTCTAAAAACACCCTGGGAACTTTAAAATGCAGCCTTTGGGGTTAAAATCGTTGTATTTAAAAGCATCTTATTTGAATGTTAACTTGATGGTGACATTATATATTGTTGGCTGATATACACTGAATAAGCTTACAACTTGGAAGTGATACTTCTTGGACCCACAGTCGTCTTGTTTTAGGCTTGTTTCTCTTCCTTCCTTCCTTCCTTCCTTCCTTCCTTCCTTCCTTCCTTCCTTCCTTCCTTCCTTGCTTTCTTTCTTTCTTTCTTTTCAACTTTAATGCAGAAACCTTAAATAGTTGACTTTTCTTATTCTCAGGTTACAGTTGGCACTACTGGTGCCAGAAGGACTGTGGTTTATTTTTAAGTATGTGGTTCATTTAATTTGATGATAGGACTTGGGCCTTCTGCCTTCTAACTCACTTTGCCTCTGTGGTCGATACAACCTTTTGCCTCTGTGGTCGATACAACCTCAAAGAAGAAAAAGTTGTTCATTTAAAAATGATGTTTATAATGGATATGCCTTATTGGCATTAATAGCAGCATATTACTACAATATACTTTTGATTAATCAAAGTTTTTAATGAAGCTAATTTTTACTGACATAGTCTACTTTGAGGGGAAACACACACACACACACACACACACACATCAAAACACAGGAAAATAAAGTCCTACCAGAACTTTTGTTTAAGAACAACTTCCCAGGAGGACCCTATACTCACCAGAGATACCTTGTAATCTTCTTGGCCATTGGGACCTCCGTTATCCAAGCTGCATAGTGATCACTGATATCCAGAAGGAGATGAAGGACCTGGGTAGTTCTGAATTACCAAAATTGTTTTTACTTACACATGTAGAAAAATGAATAAATACGTTTTAGAATGATTTTCAATAAATGAGGTTGAAATAGCATTTCCTTAAACCCTGTTGCTGCATAGCCATTATCTTAATACCTCCAAATTTCTTCAAAATTAAATGTGCAGAAGTTCAGGTCATGGCCTCTGGAGTAAGACTTCCTGGGTACAATTCTGGCTTCACACCTTCCTGGCTTGTGTGACTTTGGGCAAGGGACTTAAACTGTTTCCTTATGTGTATGTTCTCTGAGGGGGAGGAAGAAATTGTCCTCTACCTCTCTAGATTTTTTCAGTTGTCTAATAATTAAATCAACATGAGACAGATTAACAGAAAGTAACCCACTTTAATTACATACATATGTATGGGAAACCCACACACACAAGAGGTTCAAAGACAGAAAAGGAAACATGAGGTGTATGCAACATCCTGAGAATGAGATCAGGCACCTTGGGGCTTCAGAAGGATTGAGGGTCATTCTCAGGACAGTAAGCAGAGCAGATGTTCAGTACTTAGATGTTTGCCCTTCCCTAGAGATAGGTCCAAAAATATATATTTCTGGTAATACCTCTTATTATGGACAATGTCCCTAAAAATCTCAATTTCCATTAGCTCAAAATAATCCACATGCAAAGTAGCACATTTTGGGGAGGTCTTTTCTGAACCACTTTACCTTCATTTCATAGAGTTGTGAGGAATAAATGAGTTCATAACATGCAAAGAACTTAGAACTGTGCCTAGCATAGAATAAGTGCTCAATATATGCAAGTCATCATAATAATTATTTTTGGTGACTAGATAAAGAGCAGTACCGGTTAAGATGAAGGAAAAATAGATCTCTAGCTTCTGGTTTGAGCACAGGATAGAAGTTGGTTCGGTGAAGGAAGCTCAGTACTCTCTTGGCTGTGTTCACTGGTTGTTAAAAATGAGCAGATATCAAATGGGCATTGGATATATCCCAGGGCAGAGAATAACTAAGTTTTTGTGTACTACAATACAGATTCTCATTGGTTTTGGTACGGATTTCTTGTGAGTGCTCCAAAAAACTAAATTTCATATGCTTCAGCATTTTCATCTGAATAATATTGAACATAATAATGGCACATAGTAGACACTCAACAAATATTTCTTAAAGGGATAATTGCTTTCATAATGTCCTGAGTAGTTTGGATACAGTTAATGAATGTACACACACACTCAAAGCCAAACTGATATTTTGACATGGATACAAGGAAAATAAAGGCCAGTATACATTCACTGTGTCTTTATTTCACTTATTCATTCTTACAGTGTTTATTTACTGAGCACTTACTCTATGCCAAGGATTATACTAGGTATAGGGGATACATCAATGAACAAAATAGACAAAGATGCCTCTGCTAGTGGGGCTTACATTCTGGGTGAACAGCAGGGCTAGGAAAGACAAACAATAAACATAATAAAAATAGCCTATTAACATCACACCTATTAGGATGATTACATTAAAAGAGAAAAACATAACAAATTTTGAAAAGGGTAAAGAGCCATTAGAACTCTTGTATACTGTTAGTGAGAATGTAAAATGGTGCAGTCACTATGGAAAACAATATGGTAGATCCTCAAAAAAATAAAAAATAGAATTACCAATGATCCAGAAATTCCACTTCTGATATATCCATAAGAATTTAAAGCAGGGTCTTAAAGAAATATTTGCATATTTTCATAACAGCATTATTCACAATGGCCAAGGTGGAAACAACCCAAGTGTCCATCAATGGATGAGTGGATAAACAAAATATAGTATATACTTACAGTGTAATAGTATCCAGATTTAAAAAGTAAGGAAATTCTGATACATGCTACAACATGGATGAACCTGGTGGACAATATGCTAAGTGAAATAAGCCAGTCAAAAAAAGACAACTACTGTATGATTCCACTTATATGAGTTATCTAGAGTATTCAAATTGATAACAGAAAGTAGAAGGGTGTTTTCTAGGGGTTGGAGCAAGGGAGGAATGGGAAGTTTTTGTTTAATAGCTACAGAGTTGTAGTTTTGCAAAATCAAGAGCGTTCTAGAGATTGCTTGCATAACAGTGTGAACCTACTTAACACAACTGAGCTATATGTTTAAAGAGGGTCAAGATGAGAAATGTTATTAGGTGTATTTTACCACAATTTTTTTAAAGTATGAGGAAAAATAATAAGTCACAAGGTAAAAAACGTACTGCAGAAGGGATGCCGGGATAGCTCAACAGGTTGAGCACTTTTCTTGCAACTACAAGGTCCAGGGATTGAGTCCTGGCCCCGGCCCATGCAAACCCATATGCTGAACTGCCAGGATGGCAGTGAAGGTTCTCGCCTCCCCTGGAGGAAGCCCCAGTTTGGTTCTGCCCCACGTGGCCACATTTCCATCTGTGTGCAATGCAACTATGTCAAAAAAAAGTAATGATGTGCAACTATGGAGACTGCTCTGGGCCCTGCTCCTTTCTTTCTCTCTCACGTTCTCTCAAAACAATAAAATAAATATATATATTTTTAAAGCATTACAGAAAACAAAAAATAGAGCAGAGTAAGGGGGCTCTAGAGTGCTGGGGAGGGTGCAAATGCAGTATTGGATCAATAGGGTGGTTGAGAAGGTGAGATTTGAGCAAGGACAAGAAGTTTCTCTCTTAGCTGCTGTTATAATCAGTGTCTAAATCGTTCAGGGTCCACAGGTGGAGGTGTGGGGTAGTGCTGAGGCAATGACTGAGTGGTGGATATCTATAAAGTTTATGTTAGTGGGCAGCTGATGCAGAAACTATGTGACCATGGGCATTTTAACTCGATTGGAAAAACAATCCGAACACTCAGGTAGCACTTGCACAGATTATAATCAGATGTCATCTGAGACTTGAGGTTAGGTTACAGTAAAGAGAAAAGCTTGGTTTAATACTTGCCCTGTCTAAAATCAAACACTATAACCTAGACTGACAAATCAGGGTTACTTCTGAGTTTGCATATTGTCATTTAGGCCTTTTCCAATGTGAGTTTTAAACTCCTTCTTAAGACTATGATTTTTAAGACTTCAGCTGACCTTTCTGTCAACCTATCAACCCATATCTAGGGAGGGTAGCTCAAGAGTACTTATTTCAGTTTTTCTCCTTCTGGTAGGTTATATGGCATGGAGCTGTGAGCTGCTAATAAAAATCCTGTGACCTGGACATGCTTTATTACTAATTTATGAGGCTGGGAAAAGCAATTTCTCAGCTTAGCATCCTTTAAGCCAAGCTTGTCCAACCTGTGGGCCACATGCTACCCAGGACAGCTTTAAATCAAGCCCAACATGAATTCATAATCTGTCTTAAAACATTAGGACATTGTTTTACAATTTTTTTTTTTTAGCTCATGAGCTGTCGTTAGTATGTGTACTGTATGTGTGGTCCAAGACAATTCTTCTTCTTCCAATGTGGTTCAGGGAAGTCAAAAGGGTGGACATCCCTGATTTAAGTCATACTTTGTATGCCTGAAAGAATTGAATGTGGTTTGTAGTATTGGATTCTTTTTTTTTTTTTAAGATTTATTTTTATTGTGTTTGACAGAGAGGGAAGGGGAGGGCCCCTAACAGTCTCCATAGTTGCACATCATTGGTTTTTCCACATAGTTTCATTCCACAGGTGGGCACGGGGCTGCACAGGGCAGGAACTGGGCCATGGTCTCATCTTGGTGAGAACCAAACTAGGGGCACTCCCCAGTTCAGCATATGGGTCCGCATGGGCCAGGGCCGGGATTCGATCCTCGGTCCCCGGGTCTGCAAGGTGAGCGCTTAACCCATTGAGCCATCCCGGCTTCCCCTAGTATTGGATTCTTGAAATGATTTTTCCACATCTCATTTTACAATTTTTTTCCATGTCTAATTAAAAAGAAGTATAATGAACATGAATCTGTACTTTGGAAGCAGTTCTTCACCATGCCCCCACCCCCACCCCACTGAGCTTGGAGGGAGGTGAGCTTCTATGGGTAGAGAGGCATCTTTGCCCCTCAATCCTCTCCCTGGACAAGGATTTTGAAACTACAGTAATGGCTGTTCAGAACACACATGGCTGGCTATGACTCCACCCCCAGGCTAACGTTGTACAGTAATTGGTGAGGTCACAGGATGCAGGTGAGGGAGTAGGGAAGGATTCCCTCTTTATGTCCTATCTATACTGATGGACATTAAACATTAATTGACTAGACATGCACAGTACCAGTCTCACAAATGCCCTGCCTCCCCTGTTCTTTAGTAACATTTTTATCTGCCCAATGTTTGATTTCTTTTAGTTCTGAACAAAATTCTTGCAAAATTCTTGGCATAAATGTAATAATTTGGGTGCTTTAACAGTGGAATTTGGAAGAAGGATACTGTCCTTGGCCTTTACACATAAGTAGCTGCGTGCAGTCACAGCCCCAGGTAGCATCCAGATCTGAGTATTTCCCTGTGTGTCCGGCGTCTCCCAACATAGTGTCGATGGAGACTAGCTTCTCTGTACCCCATGGTGAAATAAGTGATAGTACGTGGGAGTGTAGCAGTCATTAGGTATATGCTGTTGTCATTAGATATGTGTCATTAGATGGTGATAACAAAAGAAGGAAAGCTCCGTGGATTCAACAGATATTCATTGATCGTCCACTCTGGATAAATATCTGTGCTAGACTCTAAATGGTGTGGAAAAGGAATTTAACATCTTGTGACACAGTGCTTAGTCATAAGAAACATATGTCCTGCTAGGGATAGATGAAAAGTACCCAAAACAACTACAAAAACAAGGACAAAGTTGTATGTATTGGCATAATTAAGTGATACAAACTGAAGTTTGCAGGAGAATAGATGGAGGCTATTGCTTTGACTGGGTGAATCGAAGGCATGGAAGAATGGGCATCTGAATGGTGCCATCAGGCATGGGTCAAGTTTTCTGGGGTAGAGATAGAGAGGGAACAGCTTGGGCAAAGAACAGAAGAGGAATCCCCGTCTAGGCATATACCCAAGAAGACATGTACAAACTACACCAGAGCCTTGTCCCAGTCAGTACCTGGAAGCAACCTGCATGTCTAGCCACAGGAAGATGGGCAGGGAAATTGTGGTGTTTGGAAAATATTTAGCAGAGAAAATGACTCAAGTAGAGAGTCATGTCACCATTAATGTGGAAAAAACACAAAGTCTATATTAAATGAAAGAAAGAATGCTGCATAAAATGTTAGGCACAAGAATTATAGAAAGGCTAAAAATATACAAAATATATATTGTACGTGGAGATTAATTTCATGATTTTATTATACCATTACATGTAGTTGTATCATTGTAAGAGTGTCGTAATGTTTTCATGTGACAACTTTAGTGGGAATGAAAAACACCAAATTCAGTGCATACAGACTATTACTGGGGAGGAAAGGAAGGGAGTGTGTGACACAAGAGGCCAGGTGTCAGTTGTATCCCTTTTATAGACAGATACATGTATACATATACACATATACTCATATATATACATGCACATACATAATTTTTTTGAAATCTGAAGTAAATTTGACATATCAAGTGCTAACAAACAGCTGTTTGTTGTATTATCCTCTCTACTTTACTGGAGACTTGAACTATTTCATAATTTCAAAGTGAAAAGGGAAGTCACAGGGTATGTATAGGAATAGCAAAATGTGTAGGTCAGTGGTTTTCAAACTTTAATATGTCCCTTGCTGAGAAATGTATTTTATTTTGGAAACCAGGAGATTCATGACAGTATGTTCTATTTGCTCAGTTTGGTTCGGCATGAAATCAAGCAGTGGGTGATCTTTGAAGATGCTCACTGGGACCAGGGCATGGAAGGCTTGGCTGCCAGCCTCAGGAATGTGAGCTTTATAGGCAAAGAGGAGAGAGCTACCAGCAGCTTCGGGACATATTATCATTAGACTTGAACTTTAGCCAAATCAAATAGGATGGAACTGGAGCCAGAGATCGGAGGCCATGAGGTCAGTTAGGAGGTTATCACTGTAGAATTATAGCTGGGACAGTATATAGACCTACAAGGGAAGTGGAAAGAAGGAATCGATTTTGGAAATGCAATTAAAAAAAAGAAAAAAGGGATTTGATGACTGGGACTTGGAGGAAGGAGGAAGTAAAGGAGACATTTTACTTTGCCTTTACTGCTTGGTGACTGGAAGATTGGTCACACCCATAAATATTAATAGAACAAGGTGCTGCAGAAGTTTGGTTTTATTCACACAATGCTTAGGGTGCTAATAGGACAATCAAATGGGTATAGTGGAGTCTTGGTTGAGGATTAAAAGGCATGAATGAATTCTAAATGTCTCATTGTTTTATGATTTCCTATAGCAGTACATAGTACCTGGTAAGGAGAAAAGAGAAATTAGGTGTAATCAAGGTGTGGCTAGGTAGGTCCACCCAGCAAAGAGAGAGAGAAAGAGGAGTGCTGACCAGGGGACACATGAACTGGCTGGCCGAGTCCAGTTTGTGTTAGGATGGCAGTGGGGCCAACTGAGGCAGGTGGACTAAGCAGAAAAGCTGAAGGACTGGAGGCTGTGAGAAGCCCAGACAGAGTGTGTTAGCAGATGTGAAGAAAGAGTGCAGGTAGAAGGAAGGAGTGCCATGATCAGGAAGGAGGAGCTTCACATCTGAAATCGTGGAGTTAGAGTAACCCTGTGCAGGATGCTAGGATCGTTCAGCAGTTGAGCACTTCCCTTGCAATCCCAACATCCAGGGTTCAATTCCCAGCCCTGAGAGGCTCAACAGTTGAGGTCACCCCTGGTTCAGTTCCCTCCCTGCATGGCCCCACATCCACCTGTATGGAATGAAACCATGTCACAACTAATGATGTACAACTATGGAGACTGCTCTGAGCCCTCTTCCCATCTCTCTCTCTCTCTCTCTCTCTCTCTCTCTCTCTCTCTCTCTCTCTCTCTTTCACCTTTTCTCAAAACAATAAAATAAATCTTAGAATAAAAAATAAAGTAAGCCTGAGTGATAAATGATCACTACCATGGGAGAACTTGCAGGCTAAGCAAATGGGTAGTTGTCATATAACAGAGATGAAAGATGGAGCTCTGTGTGACAGTTCACTGTTATTGATCTGAACTGAGTAGCTTGACATTTCAAATAAATCTCCTCTTTGGAATAACTAAGGATTTTTAGCCAAGTCAGCTACTGATGATGAATTATAAATACTACTTCAGTTTGTAGAAGAGCATACAGTGGCAAGTGGAGCAGGGTCTTCAGGGACACCTTTTGGAGAGCCCTCATAGAATGTTCTGGCAGGGGAAGCCAGGATGGCTCAGTGGGTTGAGCGCTCACTTTGCAGCGCCGGGGACCAGGGATTGAATCCTGGCCCCGGCCCGGGCGGAACCATATGCTGAACTGGGAGCTCCCCCAGCTCAGTTTTCTCTCGGTCTCTGTATCTCTCCCTCTCTGTCAAAAATAAAAATATATTTAAAAAAAGAATGTTCTGGCAGAGGCAGCTTAGGTAATACACCCAAAATGTAAAAGATCCAAGATTCCTAGTCTGTCATCAGCTCAGAGGCAGACAGGCACTCACTTCTCATGAACCTCGTCCTTTTTCCATTCATGGTTAACGGACTTTCTTTTTCTGAGATACAGGAGGCTAGGCTCTCCAGACACAGAAGGCAGAAGCATTGGGGTCTGCCCATACCTTAGGGCTGACATGGGTTAGGGCTTTGAATAGGTCACCTAAATTCTCTGTGCTTCAGTTATCCTCACAATCAAGGAACACAAACTAAAAAAAATGTTAAGAAAATGTTTTGAGGAACTTCCTTGTGCAACAAGCACATACAGCCAGTTATAGCATAATGCTAAGGGAGTACATTGGATGTGCTTAATTCAACAGGATGTGTTCAATTCTGCTTGAGACTGTTGCTAAACTTCACAGAGGAGATTGTATCTGAGCCTGAATGTGAGAGAGAAGCAGGCTTTGCTAGGCATAGAGAAATATAATTATTATTGGCAATGCAAATGTGTATGGCATGTTCAGGGAACCAGGACAGTCATGTCTGCCTTCTTCTATGCAACAGGAATGAAAACTAGGTATCCTCACTCCTGTTCCAATGTTATACTTTATTTTTCTTCTGCCTGGCCTCTTGATTTCCTGCATCGTTGCTCAGGCATTTTTTAGCACAAAAAATACCAATAGTAGGAGGAAATAGACCAAAAGTGATCTGGTGATTGGAAATTCAGTTAATTTAAATACTGTTATGGATACGTACCACATAGATGAACCACACACAGCTAAACAACAGCCAGCTCAAATGTTGTTTCCCTTTGAAAAATGCCTCACACTTTTATCATCTCAGATCTCACTGGTTTTACCTTTAGATTCAAAGAGGGCCAAAGGAGTCTTATTTCGTTTTGTGTTTGAACAATTATCTATTGACACATTCTGGGGCACCTTTATTCTGATAGCTGCTGATAGGAGAAATAAAGGATGGGTAATTCAGTGCTCTTGTCTCAAGGAGCTTGCAACCTAATACCTAGGAGACACCAGGCTCTCTACACACACAGCAGTGAACTGGTGTGCAAGCCCAGATGTTCTGTCGTCAAATGTGGGATACATGGGTAAGAGCTCAAGATGGCTTGACAAAAGCGTCTTCTTGCCCAATGTGGAATTGAACTTACTCAGGTCTTGAGGATATCTAAAGAGAAATTGACATTATTTACTTGATTTTTGGTAGCAAATAAAAAGGCCGTTTGGGAAGCCAGGATGGCTCAGTGGGTTAGGCGCTCACTTTGCAGCCCCGGGGACCGAGGATTGAATCCCGGCCCTGGCCCGTGTGGACCCATGTGCTGAACTGGGAGCTCCCCCAGTTCAGTTCTCTCTCTGTCTCTGTCTCTGTATCTATCTCTCTCTCACTGTCAAAATAAATAAATAAAAATATATATATTTTTTTTAAAAAAGGCCGTTTGCATTGGCACTAAACTTATGGACCTGGGATTCAGGGAGGACTTTATGAATCTGACCTCAATGGCAAGGGAAGTAAAAGCACAAATAAACAAATGGGACCTTATTAAGCTAAAAAGCTTCTGCGCTGCAAAGGAAACCATCAACAAAGCAAAGAGGCAACCAACCAACTGGGAGAAAATATTTGCAAACAATGCCTCTGA
>PVKE010050548.1:0-10920 GCA_004027555.1 Craseonycteris thonglongyai
TGATAAGAGAGTGGAATTTGGGTAAATTTCTGGTCTGCTTTTGAAGATAATGACAGCTTATATTTAGATCTCTGATGTTATTATAAGACGGTGTTTGGAGTTTTAATTTAGTAAAATATTATTAAATATAGAGTAATATTCAGTGCTTCTTAAAGCAAGTATTCCTAGCCCTTATGTACTTTGTCTACTTTTTAAACTAATCTGACAAAGGATACAATAACAAGACAATTCCCCTCATTATGGAGTCCACTCATTCATGTATTCAGAACCCAGTAGGTACACAAAAAGTATTTGTTGAATAAGGGAATTATTTCAATTATCAGAAAATACCTCCTAGACATAAAGGGTATACATTTACATGACTCAATGATAATCAGATGGGAAAATAATTTTTGAGGGCTTTTCAAACTATGGAGTATATTTTCATTTGGGGAAAGTTTTTCTTTTTTAAAATGTATTGTTTGAGAGAAGGCGAGAGAGAGAGAGGGAGAGAGAGAGAGAGAGAGAGAATGGGGGCAGGCCCAGAGCAGTCTCCATAGTTGTACATCATTAGCTGTGACATGGTTTCATTCCACACAGGTGGATGTGGGGACGCATGGGGTGGGAACTGAGCCAGGGGGCTCCTGCATGGGAGGTGACAACCTTCACTTCTGTGCCATCTCAGTGGTTACCAGTTAAGCCTCAGTTCAGCATGTGGGTTTGCATGGGCCAGGAATCTAACCCCAGACCTCATGATTATGAGGCAAGTACTCAGCCTGCTGAGCTATCCAGAAATTCCACAGGGAGGGATTTTTTCTACATACATATTTTTTTATTCCTAGCTGCTAGCATAGTTGCTGACATGTGGTAGATGCTCAATAAATGTTTCTTGGATTCAAGAATAAATTAGGCATTTTAAGGATTAGTCCATTCATATGAAACTATACATAGTTTGTTTAAATTTGACAATTTATTTGAATAATGATTTAGAATCATCAGCAACATATAGGTGTTACCTCTGATGACTGCTAAGCATGAGACTCTCAAGAAAAATCCAAAAATAGGATAGATGAGAAGTAGAGAAAATTCTATAGTCTCAAGACTGGCGACCCTATAGTAATTATATGGCCAAAGAGAGTAAGTTTGACCAATAATAAGCATGGGCCAGTAAAGAGTACCCAGGAGAAAATTTGAGATTGTAAAAAAAAAAAATCACAGAAAGGGGATGATTAAGATAGATGTGGGGTGTAATGATTCACTTGATGAAGCTACAACAGTGGCATGATGAAGAGTAATGACATGTTTGGTGAGAAAATACAGGGATTGTGGCTCTTGCTGATGAAGGGCCTTAGATGCCAGACTGAGGAATTTAGATGAGATGTTACAGGAAACAAAAAGTGCTTCTGAGAGTCTGGCCTGAGGACAGCAGTGCTTGAGAAAGATCACCCTGCAGCTGTGGGCGGGAGGAAATGACAGGCTGGG
Source organism: Craseonycteris thonglongyai (assembly GCA_004027555.1). Lineage (NCBI taxonomy): Eukaryota > Metazoa > Chordata > Mammalia > Chiroptera > Craseonycteridae > Craseonycteris > Craseonycteris thonglongyai. The sequence goes on from PVKE010050548.1 coordinate 1,462, forward strand.
AGGCTGGAGACTTGCATATAGCTGAGGGCTTCACAGTAGCCCCCATCAGGAGATGAAGCACTGCTCTAGGGCGATTACTAGAGAAAAAGGAAGATACAAATAAATGCAAATGCACGGGGTGGGGGCAGGGATGTTTGATTGACTAAGTGTTGACTTAGGGTGCCAGTTAAAGAGTAGGGTCATTTGGCTGGGTTCTGGGTTTAAGACTTGATTACTCTTCAGATGTCACAAACTCCATGGGACAAGCCTTCTGACACAGATGATGAGAAGCGATCAAGTGTTAAGACATAAGTTGTAAACTTTGGTAATTACCAATATGTGTAGTAGTTGAAAGTGCAAGAATGGATAAATATAGAGAATATATAGAAAGAGGAGACCTCTCAAAGTAAACTGACTGACCTCATAATGTGGGTAGAGAAGAAGGGAGGAGATGCGGAAAGAGTAAAACTGTAGCTGAGAAAGCAGGAATATCATGTTTTAAGAGAAGAAAGATTTCAAGGAAATGGTGACCAAGAGGGTCAACTATAGCCAAGGAGGTAGGAGACAAAATTTGAGATTTGAAAACACGGGGCAAAATAATCTGGGGGAAGGAGAGGAGGAAGAGATTATTTTTAAAAACCTTTTGCTATATTAGACATTCTGCTTCTAAATGCTTTTAAAAAGATTAAACCAAATCTTAATATGAGGATGTGATGTAGTGATATACAGACTTGATCTTCGTAATATTGCTGCTGAAAGCTATGCAGTGGAAAATTAGATGATTTTAATCCTCAGATGCTGAAGATAAGCAGTTCAGTCTAACTCCCAAATGGAAGAAATTAGATATGCTTTTACCTTTAGGGAGGATGACTCATTTTTTAAAGTTTTTTGTTGTTGTTGAACTATTTTTAGTATTTGATACAGAGGCTGTCAGATATGTTTCTGTTCTCTTGCTTGGTTTTCAGAGGAGTGGAAATGGAAAAGAGTAAGGAATTTAATTTTTTGGAAAACAAAACAAGCTTCTTTTTATGCTCACTCAAAATACCGGTATATAGGAGAGAGATGTAAAAAAAAAGCTTAAAGTGAGGTCACAAGAAAATTCGGACTCTTCCTCCTGGCTTTGTAACTTTGATATTTACAAAGGAGGTAAGACAAAAAATAAACGTATGCTTTAAAAAATAGGAGTCTATATTATTTGATAGCACATAGTAAATTATAATTAGATACATTTTTATAATATATAGTAAAGCATGAGTTCCTACTGTGGTCAGTTTTCTTACCCAAGCTTATTGATAATGTAAGGCTAACAAAGTGGAAAGTTATTTACCGCTAACTCTTTGCAGTATCAGTCAAATACATATGTGATGGAGCTCACTGCTTGTACGAATAACTGTTTTATTTAACAGTTTTATCCTGGAGGGGTAGACACGTGAAATTATTTTATTTTTTCTCCAATTGCTACTTTCAGTCCTGCTAGTATTCTTAGATTTTTTCTGTAACTTTCCACCCATTCCACGATATTAAAAAATCTGTTACATTTCAGAATGACCAAATTCAGCTACTTTCCAAATTAACATAGTTCCTCTCTTTGGTGCTTGGGCTTGCTTAGTGGCCTAAGAAAACTGCATAGTGGTGGTATATGTGTGGGTTCCATTCTTCCATGGCTTCTCCCTTTCTAGTTTTTTTCTGACCCCTCCCTTTCTGGATTTACCTTTCTTCTACACAGGAGCCAGGGAAGAGAAATATGAGATAAACCAAATGTTTACACCTACATCCCAACGTTGGCTCTCTTACCAGGGGTGGAAGTATACATTTTTAAAGAGGTCTGGCTAAGTTTCCACTCTACGGTACCTCCCATAGTCTCTTGTTGCTGTGGTGGTCTTCTCCTTCATGATATTAGTAAGACAATTTAAGTTTGGACACCCTCCTGGCAATTTTTATCTGGGTAAATGGTAGGAGTACAGACTGCTTCCATAGAGCCCAAGTACTGTTACCTTACTCCAATTCAACTGCTTTCTAAAACATTAACCAAGTAGGTACATGAGGCAAATCCCCAGTCCTGTTGCTCAAGGGAAAGTTAGTTGCAGTCTCTGTGTTTTGCAGTTAATCCCAAATTCAAGTTGATTTTTTTTTTCACTTGACTTATGATGGCTGAAAGAATGGAATCACTTTTCCCTTTTGCCTTTCAGTCAAGAGAGGACAGCAGCTCCCCATCCACTTTGGCTAGCTCCCTAGAACTCTAATCATCACCCATTGGTTTCTCTTCACCCTGTCCACACACAGGTACATTATTCTTTTGTTAAACTTTCCTCAATAACCTGTTAGAATGTGATGTGTATGTCTTATCATGACTCTGAAATGATAAACACAATCTCTGTAAGTCTGCATTGTAAATATTTTAAGGTGCAAATAAGGTACACATATTATCTTTTGCAAATCCAAATACACACACACTCACAGAGACATTTAGAATACAATCATTTGAATTAAAATCTAAGCTCTGACACACATAAGCACATCTGTAAGTGAGCATATACAGGGCTACTTCATGAAGTTCACATGAAGAGTCCATGAGATAGAAGAATCATCTACACAGCTTATGTTCAACAAATACTCAACATCTACTTGATGACAGGTACTAAATTCTTTCTATACTGTAAAGCGTTACATAAATACGAATTTGGTTTAATTCTTAATCTGATGTATGAGAAATATCTCACAGCCATGAAAACACTCTTCTTTGTATGGAATGAAGACCAGGCTGGAGAAAGTACAAATAGCTCTCTCTTTCACTGGGGTTGTTTTGATGTTCTGCCTTACTTTTTTGGCTCTCATATATAAAATGAAGTCCCTGGCAATTATTTTTTTAAACATATGATGTTGCTAAATTTTATTACTATAGAGTATGAACTTTATCGATGATAACATAAGCACCATAATAAATGTTGGCATTAACCTGGTGACCACCACTTGCCCCACCCTGGTGGCTCCCTGAGACCTTGCTTCATCCACCGGACACACTGCCCTTGGCTCTTTTACTATAAGCTTACTTAGAAACTCTCCAAGGTCTGTAGGCCCCTGCAGGTGGTGGGTGGCCACAGTGTGCCCTGTGCCTTTTGCTGAGTGGCCCCAGGCTCAGCTCGGGTGTCAGATGGCCTCAGGTCACAGTGTGGCCTCTCCCATGCACCTCCAAGTCCAGCACAGGCAGCTGCCAACCACGAATTGTTTTGTAGTTACCAGGTGGCTGAGGGCCAGTCACAGGCAATGGCTGAGCTTGGCCTGCACCAGAGCCTGCCCAAGAGGTCCCAGAAACAACACATCCAGTGGGCAGCTCTAGACCACACAGAGGGCCAACGAATTAACACAAGACTCACTCCTGAAGCACCAGCTCAAGTGACCAGGGACACTGTGCCACTGGGCCCCACAGGGCACCTACAACGTTAAGTCACCCTGGTAAGACCCGAAGACATAGCAGATCTAATTAACACAGAGAAACAAACACGGAAGAGCAGCCAAAATGAGGAGAAAAAAAAAAAGTCCCAAACAAAAGAACAAGGGAAAACTCCAGAAAAATAACTAAATAGAGGCAAGCAATCTATTATACGAAATACAGAGTTCAACACCCTGGTTACAAAGATGTTCAGTGATGTTAGAGGAAGACTAGATCAACTCAGTGAGAACTTCAACAAAGAGACAGTAAGCAAAGAAAGGATATAGAAATAATAATAAAGGAACCAATCAGAAATGAAGAACATAGTAACTGAAATGAAGAATACACAAGAAGGAATCAATAGCAGATTATATAAAGCAGAGGATTGAATCAGTGATTTGGAAGACATGGTAGTGGAAAACAATCAATCTGGAAAAAAATGGATAAATTCCTACAAGCACACATTCTCCCAAGCATGAGTCAAAAGAAACAGAAAATCCAGGGGAAGCCGGGATGGCTCAGTGAGTTAAGCGCTCACTTTGCAGCCCTGGGGACCAAGGATCGAATCCCGGTCCCGGCCCATGTGGACCCATATGCTGTACCCCCAGTTCAGTTCTCACCGGGGTGAGAACCCGGCCCAGTTCCTGCCCTGTGCAGCCCCAGACCCACCTGTGGAATGAAACTATGTGGAAAAACCAATGATGTGCAACTATGGAGACTGTTCTGGGCCCTACCCTTTCTCTCTGTCTCTGTATCTCTCTCTATCAAAAACAATAAAAATAAATCTTAAAAAAAACAAAAAAACAGAAAATTTGAACTGAACAGTAAGTACTAATGAAATCCAATCAGTGAAAAAAAACCCAAAAAACAAACAGAAACATCCAACAAATAAAAGTCCTGGATCAGATGGCTTCACAGGTAAATTTTACAAAATTTAAATACATGTGTCATTTATTCAGCTAAATATTAGTTCTTTGGTGGCAGGTCATTCTCTTGTTTGGATTTCCATACTCTCAATCCCTGAATTCACCCCCTGCTCCCTCTCCCAACACACATACATACACACCTATTATAGACACACTGTAGAGTTACCCAGGTATACAGACACACACAGCTAGGGGTGATCAGACATCATTGATACTTCATGAACACTTGCTCCTTACTGGATATTTTAAAATATTCAAAGTTCAGTGACCTAAGAAAGACATTTCTCAGGGACTCTGTCAATAGCTTTCTCTTCTATCGTAATAGAAAATGGTAAACCATGTTCTCATTCTCTCATTAGTATTCAGCAGCAATACATGAATACTAAATCCTCACTGAATAATTTAGCTTAAAATGTTTACCCTTTGATGTATTATACAAGTACAGCAGAGCTGGAAAATACCATGTACTGAATCGACTCTCCAAAATGATCATCTTAGTATATTTAACACTTTAAATGCCTGACGAGACCCCAAGAATCAGATCACAGGAAGCTTCCCAGGAAGTCTTAAATTCCTTTGATGCATTTACCCCTATCCTCCCTAGTGCTCTGGCTGCCCCATCTCCATTTCTCACTCCCTATGGGAAGCCCGGCTGAGGAATCCTGGGCCACTATGTGGGTTCTTTATCCTGGTCTTGCATCTTGATGATGGAGAAGTTCTTATTTATTGCTTTAACTCCAGCTCTATTCCTCAGGCCCTACAATTTCCTGAGCACGAGGATTTACCACCAGAGAGGCACTGATGGAGGCACGGCCATTAGCAGGAACTAGAGCACGAACCAAGATAAATGTGGGTTCAAATCGCACCTGTGCCATTTAAAAATACCAACTCGGAGAAGACACTTAACGGAGGCCCCCGTGTCTTTAAAGTGAGCATGCACTAACCTGGCTATTTGACTATTGTCAGGATGAGGAGTAATTAAGTCCTGGTACATGCTGAGCCCTCCATCAATGGCTGCATTTCACCAGAATAAGGAGCCCAGTTTCTTTGATTTTGTTCCTGCCTTCCCCTTCATCAGGAAAATAATGCGATTTCAGTGATTTCTCTCTCCTGGATTTCACACTTGGGTTCATTTATGCTCAAACCTGTGATGGGCAGGAGGTGGAGGGTAGGGGGCAGGACCCATTTCCTTGTTCCTACATATGGTGAAAAATACAACATGCTATTGCGATTCAATGGCTCTACTTATGGCAACTTTACTCGGCAGCCGATCATCTGCTCTTCTATGTCTTAAAAAAACAAGATTTATTAATACTTAACTTTTACTTCAGTGCCTACACAGTGGTGTGTGCTATACAGATAATGCACAAATGCCCACTTTGGGGGCTTCAGGAACTTACTCTCCAAAACGATGGACAGCTGTCTTCCTGCCCTTGAGGAGAAAGGGGAGAAGAGTTGTGTGCTTGGCAGGGGTGACGCTAGGTGCTGTCTCTCCCTGTCCTATATACGCCCTCTGTGTGTTTCCTGGGCACGTGTGAGATTCTAACAGCTCTGCAGGAACGCATTTTGTCAGCTTCCAGTGCAGCCCAATGACCTGCCGGGTTTCCGCCAGGCTGCAAACACAGGGACAGATGTCAGCTTGAGTCCCCCCCGTGTCTCCCACCCCCTCATCTATGATTCCTGAGGGAGGGAGCTCAATTACTGAGCTGTAGGTCAGGAATTCTGCCAGGATCCCTGAATCAGGCAGGTCTCCCCAAAGCCACTGAGCACATGGTAGACCTAAGACGGGAGTCAGAGCTGAGGATGCTCAGGGACCTTGGAGCCAAGCCTGACTCCTAAAAGCCTGGCTGGGGAGAGCGCCTGAGGGCTTGTTGCCTAGCAACACGACCCCCCATTAATAACGGGGAGTTCGACGAGGCTTCTCGTTTTCCCAGACTGCAGGTAATTTTTACAGGGGAAGTTTGGAAAGTGTGTTCTTATATCTTTGTCCTGTCTGGAATCAAACCTTTGTCCTGCACGTCAATGAGACGACATGATTGTGTGAGTTCTTCCTGTGTGCAGAGCAGTGTCTTTGGGGTGGGGAGATGAGACGTAACATCGAAAGCTCTGGTGTGGGCTGTTGAGCACATTTGACATAAACGAGCAACGGTGGCTGCATGCATTTCTGGACTAACAAGGCAGATGGGGTCTAACCTCTGTGATGGACAAGCTGTAAACAAAACCTTAGCTGACATTCTCAGGAGGGATCTCTTACTAAAGAGTGGTGGCATCCTCTACTTGGGAAACATTTCTGATCCCAAGGCGTCATCGTCAGGGGACAAGTTTGTCCACCCCCTGGGGAGACCAGCTACTGGGGAAATTCAAGGACTTGGCTGTGCTCTTCACTGTCAGGGCTAACCCGCAGGCAGGGACCGATCCGCCACGGGACATCAGAAACAAACAAGGACAAGGGAACCCGCCAGCACCGAGTTTGAGAAGCACTGCCCTGGCCCAGGTGTCAACATGAGTTTTTGGTGAATGTCCAGATATTGACTGTTTTAGGATTTGGGGGGCCATACAGTCTTGGTTGCAACTAGTAACTCAGCTGTTGGAGGGCTCAGACTTATGGAATCACGATTTCTGACGGCGGTGGCAAAACCACCAGGATCTTTTGCAAATGGCAGGATTTCCTTCTTTTTGCCTCGTTTTGTCAGGGTCCCTGAACGGGCAAAATCAGGGGCTTCGCCAAGCTTACAGAACAGGCAGGACAGGTTTCTGTGCGTACTGGCTTGCTAATCCATACTTGCACGAAGTACAAGATATGATCTGAGACTCGCTTTCCATTGCCCAGTTGTGTGGTTGTGGGCAGGACACACACAGCTCTCTCCATGGCTTGTTTCCCAACACCACCAGCTGTGACTGGTCAAACTGGTGTGCCACCGAAGGCATCGTTGTACCACAAGGCCCTGCTGCAGATCAACATTTTTTCCTTCTTCTTCTAAAGTACAGGGAAGCGCTCTTGTGTTCACGGTGAGCAGCCACTCCAACCCTGTCAGAAGATCGAAACACAGGGCATCTGGTGTCACTGAAGATATCTGGGTTCAGAAGGGTAGGAAAAGGGCGACTGGCCCTTCTGTCTACAACGTGCACATGCAATGACACCCTGTGCACCTGGCAATTACAGCGAGTGACTTTGTCTAGAATGGAAAGGGCAATGATTCCCCAGGATTTGCAAGGAAAACGTTGGCAGGACAGAGCAAGAAAGGTCCCTTGGGAGAATGAGGATGCGATTCAGGGCACTAACGTGCAGAACTGTCCAGCCAGTTCTGGCATAGTGTCCTCAGGGTCACCCTCAGGCTGGGGATGTGGCAGGAGAGTGAAGTGGCAGCGCTGTGAGCATCAGCCCTGATGGGGGGCAGAGATCGAAAACAGGGCCTCCAGCTATGCACTCCACCCCGGGAGCTCTCGGCCCCCTATGGCATACTCTCCAAACCCTTCCTAGCATTTGCACCCGGAGGCAAGTCCAATCAACCTTGACCTTGGAGATCAGATGACCTGTGAAGCTTGAGCAAGGTCTATGGTATGTTTGGAAACCTCTCTGGAAGCCCTCAGTAGGAATCCCCGTGGAGAGAAGGGGAGGCCGGGGTCCTGGGTGGGTACCTTGTTAATAAGGCTCAACAGCCCACTGGAGGCCAGACAACGACCCGAGAGCGATTGTCTAAGGCCTGAAAATGAGGGGTGGGCACTACAAACTTCAGAGCGCAACTGAGGAACCCCCTAGACGAAATGGGTCTAGGAGAACGAGACATTCTGTGTACAAAGACCACAAAGTCCGGAGGTTATCACCAGCCTGGCATTAGTTCTCAAGACTGACACCATGTGGCAATGCAAAGAAAAACAGCCTTGACTAAAGTCTCGAGGGTTCTCCCTCTTTGATGTAAAAGTTGAAGAGTTCCCATCTTTTCAACTCTATCAACCGCATGGCATTTGACAATTCCTGGGCAAGAAGACATAACCCCCAAAGTGGGATGCCTGGTGCTAAGGTGGATGGGATCTTACATCATTCAATAGAAAATAAAAGATGTAATCCTATTGGCCTCCCTTATTCGTGAAGTTCAGTCAGCTGACCAGATGTACCGTTTAAAACAGGACAGAAAACAACGGTACTGTCTTGTTTCAAACAGGACATATGGTGAGCCTACAGACACCTTGAATTAATCCCAGTGATACTAGGCCGAGCATATGTACCATTTGAAATGGGATTGTACCTTTGTTTTTTGTCTCGTTTAAAACAGGATATCTGGTGATCCTGGTTCATAGGTTTGTTGTAGAAACCAAATGGAATAACAGATTTCTTAAGAAGAATATAATAATACTAATGTTAATAAAGGTATTTTTGGTAGTACTTATTATAATTATTATCATAGGGTGGCAATGTGATATCCAGCAAATTAAGTGCACTAAGGCAACTATTATCCATCTTGCCTCCATTTGTACTTTTCAATTTCCATGTCTGGGGACTAGTGTTAGTTGAATTGTGTCCCCTGAAAAGGTATGTGCAAGTTCTAATCCCTAGTCACATTCAATGACTTTATTTGGAGAAAAGATCTTGGCAGATGTAATCATGTTAAGGTGGGGTCATGAGAGGGGGCCCTAATCCAATGTGACTGGCATCCTTTTATGAGAACAGAAGAGACTCCGTGAAAATCACACACGGAAGAATGTTCTGTGATGCAGCGTGCAAATACTGAAGTCATGCGGTCACAAGCCAAGGGAAGCCCAGAGCCTCGGGGGGACAGAAGGGGCAGGAAAGAGACCCCCATGGAAGCACGTCCCTGCTAACCCCTTAATTTCAGACGTCCGACTTCCAGAAATGGGAGAGAATACACTTCTGTGGTTTTACATCGCCAAGTTTTGGGTGCATTGTTACAGCAGCCCTAGGAAATTACAGCGATCCCTCGTTTTTCGCGGTTAATGGGGACCAGAACCTTCCGCAAAAGCTGAAAAACCGCGAAGTAGGATTTGCCCCTAGGAATTTTCGTGTATGCGGGTACAAGAATGTTTTAAATATGTAAACAGTATTCATACTTTACTCATTTAAGACAAAAATGACAACAGTATACGTATTTACTTAAACGTGTCAGT
>PVKE010050549.1:0-10915 GCA_004027555.1 Craseonycteris thonglongyai
GCCTGGGCCGGGGCCGGGATTCAATCCTTGGTCTCCAGGGCTGCAAAATGAGCACTTAACCCACTGAGCCATCCCAGCTTCCCCTGGATACCATAATTTTGTATAAACATTAACAAGATAATTGACAGAGGGTTGTTTCTAGTTTCTGACTCTTAGGAATAAAGCTGTTATGACCATTTGCACACAAGTTTTTAAGTAGATGTAAGGTTTCATAACCCTTGGGTAAATAACTAAGAGTTGAATTTCAGGATTATGTGGTGTTTAACTTTAAAGAATATTCCAAGCTATTTTTAAACTAGTTGTACCAGTTGCATTTTTAAGAGCAATATATGGGACTTCTATGTGATGGTATCTCTTCTACTTTTAATACGCATTTTTCTGATGACAAAGGAAGAATCTTTTCAAGTACTCATTGTCATTTGTATACCTTCTGTGATATATGTGTTGAAATTTTTTATTGGATTGTTTATCTTATCATTCAGTAATAGATGGTCTCCAGATATTCTTTTCTTTATAAATCAGTTTCAGTTGTACAAAACAACATAGTGATTAGATATTTACACACCTCACAAACTGATAACCCCAATAAATCTACTACCCATCTGACACTGTCCATAGTTATTACAATATTATTGAATATATTCCCTATGTTGTACTTTATATCCCTGTGACTATTTTTTAAATTATATTTGATATTCAATATTACTTTATATTAACTTCAGGTATACAGCATAGTGGTAGACATTTATATAATTTATGAAGTGATCCCTCTGGCTAATCAAATAACCACCTGGCATTATATGTAGTTATTATTATATATATGGTATATAAAATATAGCATATTATTGACTATATTGTCTATGCTTTGCTTTACATTCCCATGACTATTATGTAAATACCATTTTGTACTTCTTAATCCCTGTACCTTTTTTACCCTGCCCCCCAACCCGTTCCAGTCTAGCAACCATCAGCTTGTTCCGGCATCTATGAATTTGTTTCTGTTTTGTTTGTTTATTTCATTCTTTAAATTATATGTATAAGTGAGATTATATGATGTTTGTCTTTCTCTCTCTGACTATTTCACTTAGCATAGTACCCTGTAGGTATATTCATGTTGTCACAAATGGTATGAATTCATTCTGTTTTATAGTCAATTAATATTCCATTGTAGATATATACCACATCTTCTTTATCCAGTCATCTATCAATGGGCACTTATGTTGCTTCTATATCTTGGCTATTGTAAATAGTGGTGCAATAAATACAGTGGTGTGTATATTATTTTGAATCTCTACCTCTCCACCAGAGCGCGGCGGGGGGTAAGTACTTGCAAGGGAGTGAGACTGTGCTCAGGCCCTTTAATGGGGTGTCTGGGTTTCCAGGCACCTTCCGTCTCACTGGGACAAACAGAATCCTCACTGATTTTCACTGCCAGATATTGTGGGGACTCCTCTTCCTAGCACAGGATTCCTGGGCTGAGGATCCCAGTGTGGGGCTAGGCCCTCTCACTCTTTAGGGGGTACCTGTGCTGCTGAGGTGTCCCTCCCAGTGTTCAACCACTATCTGTGGGTTTGGGGTCCTTCCATTTTCTGTCTCTGCCCCTCCTACTGGTCTCAATGTGGCCTGTTCTTTATATCCTTAGTTATAAGTTTTGGGTTCAGCTAGTCTTCAGATGATTTTGAGGTTGAATGTTCCATAATTCGTTTGCAATTTTAATATGGTGATGTGAGGCAGCAGATATAGCATTTACCTATTCCACCATCTTGTACCTTCTCTCTAGATATTCTTTACATAATCTGGATACAAACAAGATGTATTTACCATGTAAATATTTCTTCTTAGTCTGATGTTTGTTTGTTAATTTTCTTAAAAATCTCTAAGAGGAGCTCTGCAAAATGTTAAGTACTCTACATTGCGCCCCCTTATTCCTCCTTGATGATGGATAAGTGTGGCTCTCTAGTAACTATATGAATTAATTTGGATTAAATCATATCTAGTCTACATAAATATTCTCTATATCTATTATGATAGAGTTACAGAAATGTCTCATTTTTCTAAAACAAAATAGTTCTATAAAATATTGTTTCCTATATACGTTCCTGAAATTTTAAACTTAGATAGAATTTCTTATTTAAATCATTACGTCCTCATAATTGTGTCAGTTTTATAGTTGTTCATCACAAAAGAATCATGACTGACTTATAAGTTTACCATTAGAGACTATTATACCTTCCAGTGAAAATACAGTAAGACACTTCAGACACTAGCTTTAAAACATCCTTTAATTCACATCATATTAAAACACAATAACAACTTGCAAAAAATGTTGTTGTTCCTAGAACTTGTTAAAAATTCAAGACTTATTAAAACTAATCATAAATATTTTCAGAGCACCAGTTTTTAAGGGTGGCCATACTCCACAATGGTTCAAATTTATTAAGAAGATATTAAGGTCCTTTTTATAGAAGTAATTAAATTCAATTCTCACTTGCATACATTTCTTTTGCAAGATTAATTAAGATTTGATAACAGAATGCTTTTTTGGATAGACTTAATCAACTCTATGTGGTCACCAAGGGACAAGGCCCTGAGCCCACATGCACAGAATCAGTAGCTTCCCATCTTGTGTGATTTCAAATGTTCAGAGAAACACCTCCCCTCATTAACTCCACCAGAAGAGTTTCAGTCCAGAAACTATTCACATAGTCAGCTAACGAATAAAAGCCATTTTGTGTGAGTTATAAATCTTATCTGAGAAGGTGTCATTTCAAGTCATTTTTAATCATCTACTTATTTTTACAGTGATTAATTAATCACTTGGCAAGACCTCTGAGACTTGCCCTTAGGAGCAGTAAGTTTTGATAGGGGTGAAAGATGTGTACAGTATAGTGAAACAAGCACCTTTGGGCATTGTAGCCATGGAGGCTGAGCATTCAGGGGCATCTTCAGAAGACTTATCAGGCAGAAATAATAGAAAAGAGGTTACTTAGATGAAACTAGGGACTTAAAAGTAAAGTTCCCATGCTTCAAAACTGGTACATACTTTGCCATTGCACCGATGTTACAGAATGTTTTTAGAGATGTCTGTGATTCATATCTTCAGTCTATATGTGTGTAGGTCAATAATATAATAGTTATGCAGCTTGATGGATCATTTACACACTTACATCATATTTGATGTGGCATTTATCTCACATTTGAATCAATGAAATTTCCAGGTCATGGGCAAGACCAGTTTGCTATTTTACACAAGAGGATGGATGCCCAAATTCTCCTGTATAGGGGAGACTCCTGATTCATCTCTCTGTATCACACAAGTATTCTTAGGTGCTCGAATTCACTTAGCACAGATGTTTAAGACTGGACAGCACTTATCCTTTATCTGTGGTATACCTACATCAGTATCTATGAGTAGATTAAAAAGAATGAGACACATGAGCCCAAATGTTGTTTTGAATATCTTTTTTTTTCCCCCCTTCTTGCTCTGCAGAAAATTAGGAAGGGGGTTGTTGGGGCAAAGGAAAGGCACAGAAATGCTGCAGTATCTGTCTCATCTTCTTTCTCACAGTGTGACCAAGAAGAGATTGAAACCATATCGACTGCATACTACTAGAATGGCCACAGGCAAAATAATGTCATTGAAAATGTTAAAATGCACAAACTGACTCTTTAGCACTCATGCCAGGCCACTTTGTCCTTCTCTATGCATCATAAAATAAGAACAATTAAAGTCACTATGTCACATTCAAAGTATTTGTTGCACTGAGGTGGTTGAGGACCATTTGCCCCCTCCCAGCACCACAGGAAATAAAGTCATAAATATTTGGGAGAGGGGAATACTTACCATGATTCACTGATGGTATTGATCATTGTTTTAAGTTCATGCAAATTACAAAGCTCTTTATTATTTGAATTATATCAGGAGGTAGAAAGAACTACTGCCTCATCTTTGTATCTGCAAAGTGAATAATAGGATATGTGATTACAGGAAGAGAATAGATAACTTGGAAGAAAATTTGTTAATCTGCAGATACTTTCTAAAGTATCCATGCAAGCTACTGTTGCTTACAAACTTATAACAAAAATGTCTAAAATGTGCTCTGCTCAGCCTGGGTATGTCATTTTCAGAATCAGTGGGAAATTTGTTTCAGGGTAGGGCCCTAAATCAACAGAGCAGATGTTATTCGTAGAACAAGGACAACAGAAAGCTGTCAGCTGTACAAGAAAATCTCCATGCCAATGACTGTTGATTTAGAAATACCCTTTGGGAACTCTTTCCAAGTATGTATAATTCTCAAGGTGCTGTAGCCTCATATACCCTGCCCCTTGAACTCAAAACCTGACCCCGTAGACTGGTCTAGTCCACCTGACATGAAGTTATCAGCCAGTTGTGTTAGTTCACCCATAGACAAATGTCTCCTATCTGCTCCTTTGTCTTTCTTTTTATGGCACTCTTCTGGCTGCTTCCCAGAGCTGTAACAAATTTTATTGTTAATATTTTTTATTTGCTATTTACCATGTTAAGTTTTGCTCACAAGAATTGGCCTCTATTACTTGATTGTCATCACAATTTTATTAGATAGATATGGTTGCTAAGCTCGTTTTATAGGGGAGGAGAATGAACAGCGGACTGAAGAACTAATTTTCCCAAAGTGACACAGTTTATAGGTATGAGTCTGGATATGGAACCAAGGATTATTTATTTGATCTAAATTACCATGCTTTGCAGCCTCTTTAGTACCAGCCCACGATGCCTCAAAGATAAGTGATAGCTGAAATATTAGTGTAGTATATTCTACTATCCTTACTGAATATGAATGTTATTTATCTGATAATAGAGTCAAAAGTTATGTCAAACAGAGACCGCATAAAAAGGAGTAAATATGTTTCTTAATGATAAAGACATTGCAACACATTTTCCTAATAAGGATGCAAATAGAAAGAAAAAATGAGTGAAAAGGGTTTTAGTCCAGCGCGTAAGAAGGCTGAATGTCACCACTCTATCCTAACAACAATTAAAAAGCTAAATAAACTGAAAATTCAGCAGTTCTTAGATGTGTAAGAAAAAGGAAATCATATGGCAAACATCTGCCCCCAAAATTGGAGGAACCCAAGGCGAATACAAAGAATCACAACTTCCTGGAGCAGAAACCTATGAGAAAGAAGGCATGCTGGGACGGGGAAACTGAACTGTAATTAATGAGTTACTGGAGGTTCAGTGTGGTTGTCTTGAAGATACAAAAACTCCAAGGGACCCAGTTATAAGAGAACTCCACACTTCTGTTACTTTTACCTCTAGGATCTCACCTAGGTCTCCACGAAGAAGAGAGAGAGAAATGCCCCTTCTGGCAAAAAGAGCACCATAAAATATTCTAGAACTTTCTGTTTTTCTTAATAAGGCCTGCCCTCAGGAGAAAAACTATGCAGCAGAGCCTGAACTGCTGGAGTATTATCAGAGCCTAACTAATGTGGGAGGTAAATACCCAGCTCCAGTCACCGCCAGCCTTCCTGTCCCACCTAAGCCTAAGGAACAAGGCAAAGTTTGTAGTCCTGAAGCGCAAGATCACTAGAAGACTGAGACCTAATCAGAGGGCTAGAATAATCCCCTTCCCCTGCATCACAAAGCTTTTACTAACAGTGGTTTCTTTTACCCAGAACACCATGAGTGGCTATCAAGAAAAAAATTACAAGACACACTTAAAGTCAAAAAATAAAATTTGAAGAAACAGAGAAAGTATCGGTACCTGAGTCAGATATGGCTGGGATGTTGGAATTATCAGGCCAGGAATTTAAAACAGCCATGAAGAATATGCTAAAGGCTCCAGTGGATGAAGCGGATAGCACACCAGAACAGATGGACAATGTAAGCAGAGAGGGGAATTCTGAGAAAAAAACAAAAAGAAATGCTAGTGACCTAAAATGCTGTAACAGAAATAAAAAAGGACCTTAATGAGTTTATTAGACTACAAATGGATGAGGAAAGAACATCTGAACTTGAGGATACCTGAAAAGATAACTCCAAAACTGAAAAGCTAACAAAAAAAAACAAAAAACAAATAGGCTAAGAAAACAGAATATCCAAGAATTGTAGGACAGCTACAAAAGGTTTAACACACATATGTAATGAGACGACCAGATGGAGATGCAAAAAAAGAAACTAAAAAATATTTGAAAAATTATGACCATTCCTCCAAATTAATGTCAAACACCAAACAACAGGTCCAAGAATCCCAGATAAAACCAAGCAGAATGAATACTCAAAGCAAGCATACAAACAAGCAATTTCTATACGTAGGTATATCATATTCAAACTACAAAATGTCAAAGATAAAAAAAAAAAAAATTCTAAAAGAAACCAGAGGGGAAAAATACACTTTACCTATAGGGGAGCTAAGAAGATAAAAATTACACCCAACTTCTCCTCAGAAATCATGTACACAAGAAGAGAGTGGAGTGAAATATTTAGTGAAAGAAAAAGAAATTAAAACACTACCCTAGAATTCCCTGTTAAATAATCTTCCAAAAGTGAGGTTTTCCTAAACAAGCAAAAATTGAGATAATTCATTGGCAGTAGACCTACTTGTGAGAAATGTTAAAATAATAATAATAATAATAATCTTTAGAGAGAAGGTAAATGATATTGCTTAGAAAGTCAGATCTTCATAAAGAAAGGAAAAACATCTAAGAAAGTATGGTAAAAAGGTAGAACTAAATGTACATATTTTAGCTCAGATTAAACTATGTCAGATCTGCTGAGTTGGCTTCTTGCCTAGCTACCTAAACGTGGGAGGGAATGAGCTTTCATGGCCTTCTGGGTTCTTTCCCCTCAAATGAAATCTCAAGCAGAATTAGTCAAAATAATTCAAAGTCAAAGGGTGGGCTTGATGAACAGACATAAGACGCAAGGTTAAATAATACAAATTTTGGTTATACCTAATACCAACATTCAAACTCAGGGCAAAACACGTTAGGAAACCCTATCTGGAAATAACGATGATGATAATGATGATGATGATGACGTTGCTAAACCCTAAAAATTACAAAATATTTGGAAATTTTTTGTCTCAATTGGCTTTACAAATTTTATATGAGGAAATACAAGTAAAGCTCTCAAAATATGTTTGTCACTTAGTAATGCATGCCCAAGTGCTAGGTTATTTTTTTACACATTGATGGTGATATTGATGAATATCATGTGGAAGAGTTGACCATCTTGCATTGATTTTTTTATTGGCAGCTTATTTTTTATAATTTTTCATTATTGTTAAGGATCAGAAGTATTTTGATAATTTTTCCAGAATCTTGAATATACTTCCAAACAGAATTCAGCCCAGAGGGACCAGTTGTTGAATAACAGCATGTGGGCTAAAGCAAAGTGATCAGCAATAGATTAAATGTTCCTCCTTCATTGTATCTTAATTACCTACTGCAAATATTTTTCAATTATACATACATATCATTTTAGATGTGATTTAGTGCATTAAGTGAGCTCCATGAGGGCAAAGATAGTTTATTTTTCATCTATTTTTCTCCAGCAGTTAATCCAAAACCCACTAGTGGGAAAGAAATGTTAAATGTACAGTAAATAATGAATAGCATATTTTAGTAGCAAAAATAACTCTGACTTGAGAAAAATATTTGCTGTTGTCAAAGAAGATATTGACTTATATTGGTCCTACTGGTTTAAACTCTGTAAGAGGATCCCAGGTGAGGAAGAACGAGGCAATAATCACCATTATCATCCAGAAGAGCATGACTCTCCAGGTTCCCAGCTCTCACTCCCATCGTAACGTACATAATGTATGTAACGTACGTATTGAGTCAGGGAGACTGAGAAAGCTGGATGCCCTCATGTTGTTTTCTCGTTCTATCCAATTCACCTAAGACACTTCCAGCCACCTAACAAGATCTGGGCAAATATTAATATGAGGGGAACATGTTCTAACACTAATGCATGCATTCCAATTCTCAATCTCAAAATGGGTTAATGTGTCATTGACTCTTTCACATTAGAAGCTAACTTCCTAATTAACTCAGCTTTGGAAATCATCTAACTAATAGGTAAAGTGAAAATTGGCATTAAACCCATAAATAAAATTAATTTCTCTACCCTCCTTTATATATTATGAAACCAACTTGCTTGGCCAACTGTTTAATAGTTCCCTAGTGCCTTTACTCTTAGACCTGGCCCCAAGAACATCTTGTGACCAAGACTTTGCGTTCCTTTGTGGCTTCTCTGTTTCCCAAGCTCACTGTTAGTCCTTGCAACTGATTATCTCTCTGAATGGAATTAAAACAAATACTTGTTGAATAAATGAATGAATGAATGAATGAATAAATTGGCTACTAAGATTTCAATTCTCTGTTTAAAAAATAAAATTAATCATTCCTTGGGTTTTTAAAAGGCCGATGTCTTGAGTTTTGTTTATTAACCATTTAATGGTCATGAACCAAATTAGAACTTCTTCTCTTTTAAGGTTGATTGCAAACCCCATTTCTAGTTTATTTTTAAATCACCATGCATGGGGAAGCCGGGATGGCTCAGTGGGTTAAGCGCTCACTTTGCAGTGCCTGGGACCGAGGATCGAATCCTGGCCCCGGCCTGTGCGGACCCGTGTGCTGAACTGGGGAGTGCCCCCAGCTCAGTTCTCTCTCTGTCTCCGTCTCTCTCTCTCTCTCTCTCTCTCTCTCTCTCTCTCTCTCTCTCTCTCTGTCAAAAACAATAAAAAAAGAAAAAAAATTGTTTAAATCACCATTCAATTACTGTTTTCCTTCATAGCCTTATCCTATAAGTATGTGATATTTCAATGCAATTATCAGGTAATGTGAGAGAAAGAAATAACTGCCTGATTGGGTTGCAAGGTGGAAGGGAAGAGGTCACTTGGGACTGGGACTGTGATGAACCTGCCCTGAGATGCCGTGTAGCTCACATTGCAAAGGATTTGGCAGCACAACTTTGTTCAGTGGTTTTAGAGCAGAACTCAGTGAATAATTAGAACATCAAAATACTGAATCAGAAACATTGAGAACTAAAATTTCCATTTCGGGGTAGAAGTGAGTTAATTTTGCAAAGCACTGAAATGCATTTTGTGGCATTTAAGATAAACACCATTAATCACAGCTTGAAATATAGAATACTCTATTAATTGCCATAAATTAAAGCAAATTAGTTGAAATTTTTATTGTGATAAAATACTCAGTAAATGCTAATCTCATGGACCTGATTGTAATACGATGAGTCTACTGTTACTTGTTTCATTTTAGTTACTGTTTTAATTGTAGGAAAGACATATCATGTACATATATAAATGAGGTCAAAAAACATGTATTTGTTAAAACTTAGGTTATAGAAGTGAAAACATATATCACTAAATGATTAAGCACTAGAATAAGATATGAATGTATCTCTGTGTATAATTGCTTAAACTTGATCTGAGCAATATGCTTAATAGCTATCTGGATAACAAAAACTCACAAATCTTGCTTTTATCAAAACACAGATATTATTTCACCCTGAATTCCAGTTACTTATGTATTAGGAAGACTAATAGGCTATTTAAGTTGAGAATCATCAAAGCTGTTTTCTTCTGGTTATAGTAAGCAGATAAGCAAGTTTAAATGATAAGAGTAGTATTAGCAGCAACAGTATCAGTTAATATTTGCCACCTTTCCAAGAATTTTATATGCATTTATTTCTTCTGTTATGTGATTCTCACAACAAATTGAAGTATATATTATTATGATTCTCTTTCAGATAAGCTGCCTCCTAATTTTCCCAAGGTCATGTAGCTAGTTGGTGGGTTTATTAACACAGTCAGACTCAAGAGTCTGCTCTCTTAGCCACTACACTGTAATTGTATCACCACATACATGTGTGAACCAGCCATGGGAAGCTAACTTATTATAGGCCAGCCCATAAGAGAATGACTTCTGATCTCTTGGTGCTAATTCATTACCTGATAATAAGGTCTATTAAACTTGCCAGCAAACTTAAGTAATTGGATGCACTTGGTTCATTCTGATGGAGAGTTTGACACACACACACACAAACAAATTGGATTGAATCCTAATGGTTTTGTGAGAAAAAAAATTAGAGGAAGAGAAGTTAAAGATTATGAAAGGTATTTCTATCAGGTTTCAGCAGTATGATCAACAAGACCTTCACATTTGGAGTGTTTTAAAAGAACACTATTCATCTATTCATCTACAGTTTTTTCTGATTGATACTCTTTTTCTAGACACCATAGTATTTTATCCTATACAGTGATGTGTTTGTCACTTTTGCTCACTTCAGAATAAATAATTAAAGATTGTCCTTTTCTTGTTTGAAACTTCCACTTCTGGCAACAGAATCTACGAATTATTTTATTAACAATATTTTTAAGTAATATTATCCTGACTTTAATTTTTATAATACAAAAGAACTTAAGTTACACTTTGTCATACCTAAAAAGTCAATATAACTCTAAATTCTGGATGAAATTCAGAAAATGTTGAATCTGAAAAATAGAATGAAAATTATCCTGAAATACCAAAGTAAACATCTATTAAATCTATTAGTGATTCAGAGTCTACAAAGTTATCTCAAAAGTAAATTAACAGGAATCATGGGGATATAAATTTACTGGAGGAATTTAAATGCAGACAATTGTATTTAGTAGTAGAAATCAAATAATGTAAAGGGCTTATTACAGCTCAAAAGCCCATGATAAATTCTGAATCACCGATGACATAGAGAGTATGAAGCCTAATAAGAGGGGTAGGAGAAACAATCAGAGAAGGGCAAAGTAGCATTGATGGAACTATCAGTAAATTTCTTCCTTCTAAATTTAGATACACTTTTGAGAAGCTCATTGGACTTCAAAAACATCTATTAATTCTAGCTATTATCTACAACAGTCCTCTAAACTATTGC
>PVKE010050550.1:0-10919 GCA_004027555.1 Craseonycteris thonglongyai
CGTCTTCTGCTTGTGTGGATGGGGAAGAAGGCCAATGGTGCACCTCTGAATTTCTTTGGTGTCCAAACAGCAGTTAGACTTCTTGAGCTAACACTTTTCCATGACATTACTGTCCTCTTGTAACTGAAACTTCCTAGCTGAGGCTTATGGCTCTCACAATGCCTGAAAAATGCCTCCTCCTTCAACAATACCTTGTATTTTCAACTCCTAAGGTTGACTTATCAGTGTTATGCCGGTTTTTAGCCAAGGATTAACTTGGTTTGCCCAGATGTTTCTATGGTGATCCCTGTGTTGACTGATGAGAATTGCGGTTTAAAGAGAGATTGGAGCCCATGGACACAGACATAGTTTAGTGGCCACCAGAGGGTAAAGGGGGATGGGGAGAGGGATTGGGGGAGGGAATGTTTCTATGGTGATCCCTGTGTTGACTGATGAGAATTGCGGTTTAAAGAGAGATTGGAGCCCGTGGACACAGACATAGTTTAGTGGCCACCAGAGGGTAAAGGGGGATGGGGAGAGGGATTGGGGGAGGGAATGTGGGAGCTGGGTCAACTACATGGTGATGGAAGGAGAACTGACTCTGGGGTGGTGAGCACACTATGCAATATATAGAGGGTGCATTACAGACTGGCACACCTGAAACCTATATAATTTTACTAACCAATGTCATCCCCAATAAATTCAGTAAAATAAAATAAAAGGAGATTAGAGGAGAGTTGACTTGCCGTACAGGAGAAAGAAGGATTACTGAGCCCTTTCTGCAATCACGAAGTACTCAGGAGCATGCTCACGACATGCCACACTGTTGTAACTGAGTGTACTGGAAAAACTCATAAAGCGATGAGCATGATGGACCTAAAGA
The DNA here is from genome assembly GCA_004027555.1 of Craseonycteris thonglongyai. Classification (NCBI taxonomy): domain Eukaryota; kingdom Metazoa; phylum Chordata; class Mammalia; order Chiroptera; family Craseonycteridae; genus Craseonycteris; species Craseonycteris thonglongyai. Next base: position 863 of record PVKE010050550.1, read on the forward strand.
ATGGACCCCGTGACTCCTTGTGTGAGGATAAAGCATTCCTTCCTTCTTTCTTTCATTCTTTGCTACAACAGGTATTTAATGACCCCCTATATATGCCAGGCACTGGATAGTCCTAAGTGAACAAAAGATACCCCATCATCCTTGTTACAGTGATTACAATCATGTGGCATTGGCACAAGGGAGATATTTGTCACTGATGTTCAGGAAGAGAATGCCCACCTGAAACACAGCAAGGGTGGAAGGAGGGGGGATGAGGGCTTGTCCTGCTGTTGGACAAGAAAACTCGGGCAGTATGGATTTTCATGACCCATCACTCTGCCCTCCAGGGTCCACAACGTGGGCTGGCCAAGGAGTGCCATCCTTGGTACTGGCTGTGTTTTTTTAAAAAGATAAAATTGTCATAAAGTCATATCAATGTTTCCAATTCAAAATCAAAACTACAGAGTTTTTGTTTAATCTATATTACATTTGTTTCCCCTTTTTCTGTACTGAAAATACTAGATTCCCAATGAGTGAATCTTAAAATAATAATAGCAAGACTACTGCTAATGATTACTGAAAAGAGCGAGTGTGTGTGTGCCTGTGCATGTGTGCATGCCCTTGACATATTTGTACCATTGAGGAAAAATCCCACTCAGGACATATTGTCAGTTTTGTGTTTTAAAGACAATTAAAAGAGTTTTGGGGTTTTTTCTATGTGGTCATGCCACAAATCAATACCTAGCTGGGTTTACATGTTTTAGTTTGCTTTTTTTTTTCTTTAAAGATTTCTTTGTTTAGACTTAGTTTTGTTGCATAATCATGAAAAATATTTGATGACTCCAAAGTGGAATCTTCAAAACAAAGATAGAGAACTCTGGCTTACAGCCTTGTTCCTTTTATTCTGGTTTCACCCTGCCACTACATATGTAACCCTTTTTATTTGTTTTGGGTTTATCCTCAAAAAAAATATCTAAGCAATTATGTTTGTATGTATGCATGCATGCATGTGTGTATGAATGAGTATTTGTACCTTTACACCCTTTCTTAGATAAATGATAGCCTCCAATACACACTTTCTCCACTTTGCTTCTGTCAGTTAATGAGCTATCCTGGAGATCACTTCATAGTGGCATATGGAGATATTCCCCATTCCTTTTTAGATTTGATGATACTCCATTGTGTGGCTATACCATAGCTTATTCAATCAGGTCCCTAGTGATGGATATTAATTTGTTTTGAGTCTTTTTTTTTTTTAAATAGAGTTATAAAAGATAGCCATCTGCACTAAAATGTCTAACAACAAAGGTTAAAGATTAGCCCAGGATCAATGAGTACCTCTAAATACAAAGAAGAAAAAAAGTATACAAAATGCGCCTGACTCACTTTGAACCACAGAGGAAAGACACTATTAAAGGCAATTGAGGGTGTGTCAAAAGGACCCAGGAGTCATCCTAAGATCAGAGATGAGTCAATTTAAATATCAGTAATAACTGCAATAGATTGAAAGACATCAAATATATTGAAACCCTTTAGTTCACAATGACTAAAGAAATTTAACAACAATTGGCCACTTTGACTAGAGAACCATCAGATTATTTTGAAAAGTGATGAATAAAGAAAAGGATTAAGCATTTATCCTGACTTTTCTATATCACACGCCTTAAAGCATCTAAATAATTGATGAGAAGAATTTTCTTTTTATAGAAGGATTCCAGCTAATACATTTTAAATGAATAGTACTATTTTTTGCTACTCCTAGTAATGTCTCTAAATAATGATACAATCACTGCTGAAAACACAAAAAGAGAGAATCAGCTGTTTTATGCCTTAATAAATATCACAGTACCACCTGTGAAGTAGGCTTACCAAATAAATCAAAACTGAATCAAATCAATCTTCTGGATCAAACTAATGATTTATGGAAAATAATACATGAGACAGAAGAACATGATACATGACATCACAAAGATCAACTGTGGCAAAGGCTATAGGCAAACAACTTTTATTCTTCAACTGAAAAATAAATGTAGGAAGAAAATTGATTCTATTAACTAATAGAAATTTTTAAAGACCCATTTTGATCCTGATCTGAAGATAATTTGAAAACTTCTAACAATTGCAAGGTAATCAGAAAAAATTAAATACAGATACTTCATGATATTAAGGAACTATCATTAGGAGGTAGGATAATGATATTGTGGTAATTTTTTTAAAGAATATTGATGTTTTAGAGATGAAGATTAAAAATGTTATGGTGAAGTAATATGAGGCCTTGATAAAATAATATGAAGATGAAATACAATGGGATTTGTTTGAAATAATCCAGGAATCCTGGTGAGGGTAGACATGGGTAAGGGTAGAGATGAAGCAAGTTTGTCCGTGTGATAACTGTTTAAGAAGGCAATGGATATACAGAGGCTTTTTATACTCCTCTCTTTACTTTGATATATAATAAATACTCTCTGAAAAGCTTTTTTGAAGATGATATTGGATAGCTAAAAAAGCATTATAAGGGGCAGAAAACCAAGACATAAGATTCAGTTTCTAGAAACAACATAAAATCAAGCCTCACAAAACTTTAATAAGGAATACTCAGCAGTCATCACCAAGCATTGGATTTTCTGATCTACTCTTTCAGCGAGTGAGAGATAGAAAGATAGAGATAGAAAGAGAGAGAGAGAGAGAGAGAGAGAGAGAGAGAGAGAGAGAGCACGCTCCACTCCATTCTTCGCAGGAACTTCTATGGGAAAATCTGGGGCAGATGCCTCTGATTATTAGAGCCTTGGCCACAGCACCAAGGGAGGCTGAAAAAGTGAGCATCTAGCATTTTCTGTTCCAATAGCAAGAGGGGGGTTACCTGCTCCACCCTCATTTTGAAGAATCAAAAAGTGAGAAATTCTCAAAATATAGGAAGGAATTCAGACACTAGACAGCAAAAATAAATCACACAATGCTTACTTCATTAGGCAAGTAACAACCTCTGTGAGTGTCGTTGTCCTCATCTATGAGGTAACCAAACAACACTACCTATTTCCTAAGACTTCTACAAGGACCAGGAGGTATAAAGTGTCTATGAGAAAACACAAAAGGTCACTCAGCAATGCTCCCTCCCTCCCTCCCTCCCTCCCTTCTTCCCTTCCTCCTTACCTTCCTTCTTTCCTTCCTTTTCTATCCTTCTTGCCTTCCTTCTTGTCTTACTTCAGTTACTACCCCCATTATTTCTCCAGTATAATATTCTGTTTACTTAAGGGACATAAGTAAGTAAATATTTTTATGTATTGACTTAGATTAAATTGAACCCACATTTTCATAAGGGAAAATAATGTTCCCATTTTTCCCTCAGCTCTCTCCCTGTACACCTGGCTTCACAGGAAAAGAAGCCAGCATTTGGAAATTCACATCTGCCTCAGCCAGGTGAGCTAGTAAAGCTTTCCACATGTCCCAAATCCCCAACCTTTGATCAGGATGATGGGCACGTCGTTCATGGTCCAATAAAGCAATGGACAGACTCATTTCAATGAAGTCGGCATGTCTCATGAACACACTCCCCAGGACAGAACAGCCCTGCATTTTCAGCGGTCTCCCCCACAGTCAGGAGGCCCTTGGTCTGTGAAGTGCTGCGGACTGGACGGACTCAACCATGTTTAGCTGACTTTTCATTCTTTTCTTCCTTCCTGTGCATTCACACCATCACAGAAGGAAGGCGTTCTGTGTCATCAAGGTAACTGTGGCTGGGTTGATCTCGCCCACTGCCAGTTAGCATAATTATTCTGAAAGGTGGCTGGAACATCTGACCTCACCATGAGAGGCAAGTTCTGTGATTTATGATGATTTTTTCCTTGGACTTCAAAGACTGACTCACGTAGAGAGTGAGCAATCTATAGGTCAGATAGCCTAACATCCCAGTCATTTTCTTCCTTCAGTCAGGAATTCAGAGAACTAAACACTGACCAGCTGTAAAAGATATTGGTCCTGTCAGCAGAAAAGCCTCCTTAATGGACTCCTAAGAGGAATTGTTTAAAAGAATGCTATACCATTTCCCCAAGAGTTGGTGCTGAAAATTGAACAAACGAAAACTTTAACACCTCACTCACTGAGCTGTTACTTTATTCATAAAGCAAGATTATTCTCTCTCTCTTTTTTTTTTTTTCTCCTGGGATTCAGGCATTTTGCAGTCACCTTAAAAACTGTGGCTACCTTTTATTTAGTAATTGGAAAAATATTTATTCAGGGTTTTCTATAAATAAGAAACGGTACAGAACCACAAGAGTACAAGGATTAAAATGTATTGTACCACTAATATTAATGCTCTTAAGAGCCTCTAATATACCTACAAGTCTTTACTTTTCATGGTGTTTTAATATGCACAAAGTCATTGTAATAATTCCTATAATTCAATGTGATGGCCTATTTTTTCAAAACCAGCTTACCACCCACTTTATTCCATTCTATCTTTCAAGAGATTATATATTTAAGACCATAAGCACAAGAAATAATAGGAAGCTGTCTCCCCCAGATACTTTATACCATTAGTATGGTGAATTTAAAATAGTATTTGCACGCTCTCATCAGACACATGTTACATAGCCAGCTGTTTTCTATTTTGTTTGGCTAAGAGGATTCCATAACTTAATGAAAAATTCACATAGCACCCTCCTGCTTTGCCTCGACCTAGGTTCCTAGCTCCTTGATGTTTATAGGTAGAAAGGGCTTGGACTAAATACCTGACGAAGTTTGAATGTCTGAATCCTTCCCCAACCATCAAAAACATTCACCTCACTCCCTTGGGCCAGAGTCACCTAAGCAGCCATCATGAACTGACTCCCACACCTGTTCATCAAATAAGAAACAAAATAAAAGCCAGTGCTGCTTAAAATCCCTCTTTTTCAACAAGGTCTTTTGTTTTGAAATTCTGAAATGGCCCCTGGTCTAGTATCTCACCAGCTGTGGCCTTTTATCTCCTGAAGAGAATAGCTGACATCATACAAGGCAAAGCCATTGTGCTTGCAGACACCGCAAATAACTCCCCTAAATCCTACGTGATAAATTGCCATCTGATTAGTAAAGCAGATACTGTAATGCACGTGCGGGGGGAGCCAGGGGGCAGGGAAAGGCTTTGATGATGCTAAACTGAGCCTCTGGACATATCCCATCCCTCCCTCCCGAATTTCACTGCCCAATAACCGGAATCATGAGAACAGTAGACAATGCAGTCTGGATTATCCACTCCCATTGCTTTGTTTTGTTTAAAATGGTGTTCAATCACGGGCAACCTAAAATTTACTTATACAGAATACAGAGCAAGGTGACTTTGCTAAATGTCCAAATAGGAACATGTATCTTATACAAATCTCATGATATGTTTTAGATAATAGCCTGAAAAGGAAAAACTCCTGTAAATGCAAAGTAAAACAAGGGAGAGAGTGATCCAAGATGGCGGAGTAGATAAAGATGAATCCTGCTTCCTCCCATGAACACATGATAACTGTAACTAAATTATAGACCCATCAACTTGGAGAACCATCTGAAGTCTAGCAGACAGAAGTTTCATAGCAAGGATATAAAGAAGCCACATCAAGACTGATAGGAGGTGCAGAGACATGATATGGGCCGGCCCCAAACCTCTGTGTGGGGGTTGAGAATTAGAAATTTTTGATTCTCAGAAGCCAGGAACCCCAGCCCCACACCAGTTTCCTCAGCCCAGACTACTGCTTCCCAGAGGAGGCACCCCCACAACAACTGGCTGTGAAAAACTGAGGATTCTACCATTCCAGTGGGACGGAAGGCTGCAAAAAACCCAGACGTTCTCTTAAACTCCTGTGAATAGACTCGCTCACTTGTAGACACCATGGGCTCCAGCGAAGGGACAGTGACTCAGGGGACATCAGATACATGAGGAGAGACTGAGGTGCTCGGCTTCGGTGCATAGGCTGCAGAATAGCCGTCATTTTCCCTGAGTAGGATCTTCTTCCTCTACAGCCAGTAAGGTGGACGCCATCTTTTCTGTATTAAGCTCACACCCCACAGGGCCAAATCTGAACCTGATTGGTCAGGTGAGCTCCACTGGCTCCGCCCTGCTGACTCACTGGGACTCGATCCCACACAACTTCCCCAACAAGGCAGACTCTTTCTTGACGAGCAGCCAGGCCCTGACACATTTTACTCTTTCTTGGAAAAGTAGAGTCCACGGGCCCCAGGAGGGCTGCAACTAGCCTCACTGTGTTCTCTGAGACTTGCTGAGTAGCTCCAGGCTCAGCACTGGCACCAAACCAGACTCTACGTTAACCGAGTGACCGCAACTCTTCCCACCCCAGTGACTCCCTGAGACACTGCCTCACCCAGCTTGCATATTTCACAAGGATTTATTAGTTGCTGAACATTAAGAGAGTCGGTAGGTGGCAGCGGGCCTTGGGGTAGCCTGGCTTTTTGCAGAGATACCCCAGGCCCAGTAGTGGTGACAACCATACTGGGACTACAGTGTGGCCTCTCCTACACCCTTCCAAGTTTATCCCAGGCAGCAAATAACCATGGATCACTTTGTATCTCTTAGCAGTTAAGTCTCTGGCAGGTTACAGGCCATAGGTGACTTGGGTTTGTACTGGAGCCCCACTCAAGAAGCCCCAGAACCAACATACTTGGAGGTTGACTTCAGACGACAGCAGAACACGGCCCAATTAACCCCACAAGTGGCAAATACAATGGGGCGGTCTCAACAGGCCTCAGAGCCCACTCCGGGGAACCCCACTCAGTGGAGTAAATCCCACATACAGCAGCCCAGAAACTGGAGACATGGCCAAACCCCACAGCCAATCAGCCTGAGCGTCACTCCCACCCACTGACATGCCAATAGAAATCAAGGCTCCACTATTGGGTTGGCCAAAAAGTCATTAAGTTTTATGCTACTACAAGAGTGCACATGTCTTAAAATGTAATTAACTTTATTCTAACCCATGAATTCATAACATTACTTGGCAGCTGACAGTTCAAGCTTGTTTTAGGAAAAGAAAGTACCAGTATATGATTTTGTTAACAATTGTTTGCTTGGCATTGATTTCAAAATGAAAAATGAGAAGAAACATTTTTGTCTTATTTTGCTTTATTTCCAAAAAAGAATAAAACACTGTGCAAGCTCATAAAAAGTTAAGTGATATGTATGGTGAAGATGTTTTGAAACTATGGCAGTGTCAGAATTGGTTTCCTAAATTCTGTTCTAGAGATGTTGATGTCAATGATGCACCATCCTTAGGAAGACCCATCAAAAATGATGATGAGAAAATAAAGGCATCGATTAAATCCAATTGGCATTTAACAATACAAAAGATTGCTGAGACTCTCATCATATCAAAATTGAGCATTGAAAACCATTTAAAACAACTGGGATATGTTAGTAAGCTCTATATTTGGGTACCACATGAACTCAAAGAAACTCATACCACTAAGCACAGTAACATCTGCAATTCACTCTTGAAACCTGAAGAAATTGATTCATTTTTGAAATGTAGGGCAACAGGCGATGAAAAATTGATTATTTCCAACAACATCAAAATAAAAAAATTGCGGAGCAAATGTGATGAGCCTGCTCCAAAACACTTCAAAGTAGATATTCATCCAAGAAACGTTCCGATGTCAATTTGGTAGGATTTCAAAGGTATCGTGTATTTTGAGCTGCTTCCCAGGAACCAAATGACTAATTTTGATCAGTACTGTGGTCAATTGGATAAATTAAATGATGTCATCAAGCAGAAGCATCCAGAATTGGTGAATCACAATGGTGTTATCTTCCTCCACCATAATGCTACGCCACGTACATGTGTGGTCATTCCTCAAAAGTTGTTGGAGCTTAGATGGGATTTGTTCCCATGTCTACCGTATTCACCAGCCATCACGCCATTAGGCTACCATTCATTTCATTCTTTGTAAATCACCTTGAATAGTAAAACATTTACCTTTAATGAAGATATCAAATTGTTCTTAGAACAGTTTTTTGATGAAAAAGATAGAAATTTTTTGATCATAAAATCATAAAGTTGCCTGAAATATGACAAAAGAGAATTGAACAAAATAGACAATACATCGTTGAATAAAGTTTTTGTTTTCCATAAACAATTGCCTCCCATTTACTCACCAAAAAAAATGCAATCCCTTTTTGGCCAACCCAATATATCTTTTACTTTCACTCTATAGAGCTACATATCTATCAACCAGTACTTTCAATGTAAATGAATTAAATGATCCAATCAAAAGAAATAGGAAGACTGAATGGATAAGAAAACAAAACCCTTACATGAGTTGCCTACAAGAGACACACTTCAAATTGAAACACACTCACAGACTGAAAGTAAAGGAGTGGAAAACGTTATTTCATAAAAATGGAAACAAAAAGGAAAAAACAGAAAAAGCTAGAGTAACAATATTTATCTCAGACAAAATTGACTTTAAAACAAAGGCTATAACAAGAGACAAAGAAGGACACAATAATCCTACTTCTGGGTGTTTATCCAAAGAAACCCAAAATGCTACTTCCAAGGAATGATCTATATTTCGCTGCAGCATTGTTTATAATGGCCAAAATGTGGAGGCAGCCTGAGTGTCTATTAATGAATGAATGGGTAAAGAGCAAGTGGTACAAGTATACAGTAGAAGATTGCTTGGCCATCAGTGAGAATGGGCCCTTGCCATTTACAACAACATGGATGAATCTGGAGTGTGTTATGCTGAGTGATGTATGTCAGACACAGAAAAATAGATGCAATGTGATTTCACTTATATGTGAAATCTAAAGAATAAAATAAACAAAATAGAAACAAACTCCTAGACACAGAGAACATTTTGATGGTTGTCATATGAGAGGGACATTGGGGAATGGTTGCAAAAGGAAAAGGGTTAAAAAGTACAAATCGGTTTTACAAAGTACTTGTGGGGGTGTAGGGTATAGTATAAGAAATACAGTAAATAATATTGTAATGACTATGTACGATGTCAGATGGGTACCAGATTTATTGGTGTGGTAGATGGGAGGAGCTTGGGGGGCAGGGTGAAAAGGTGAAGGGATTAACAAGTACAAATTGGTAGTTACAGAATTGTCAAGAGATATAAAGAAAAGCATAGGGAATAGAGTCAATGATATGGCAACAAGTATGCATAGTGCCAGGTGGGTACTTATTGCAGGGTTCACTGCTTAAAGTATATAAATATCTAACCACTATGCGGTACACCTAAAACTAAGATAAAGTAATATTGAATGTCAACTCTAATTGGAAATTTTAAAAACGGTGAAACAGGTGAAGGGGAATAAGAGGTTCAAATTTAGGTTCCAATTTCCAGGTACATAACAAATAAGTCACGGGGATGTAACATACAGCCTAGGGAATATAACCAATAATATTGTGATAGCGCAGTATGGTGTCAGATGGTTGCTGGACTTAGCATGGTGATCACTTCTTTAGGTATATAAATGTTGAATAACTATAGTGTACCCTGAAATTGATATGATATGGTATGTTAGCTGTGTTTTTAATAGAAACTCTTAAAAGAAAAAAAAAGGGGGGCTTTCAGATTTGTCCATGAATTTGAAATGACTTTATCTCTGACTCAGTTTATTTTCATTTTGATTCTAGAAAGACCTATCCTTATATTGTGATTTTTCTTTTTTAATAACAAGTTTCTATTTGAAACTATTCATGGGTCTTTCGACAAAATTAAGTTGCTAGAAGGACTGAGAAGGGAAAGAATATTCCTGGATCAAATGGAAGTAGACAGTATGGAAGTCCAGGGACTTGTCAATTCGTATAGTCTGACCAGAGGAACTAGGTAATATTTTGCTTGGTCTTCCTAATGTACATTTATTCAAATGAAAACAAAAACAAACAGACAAAGTAGCCTATTGCCAGGGGTAAAAGGTGAAAATAAGAGTATTTTAGTGTTCTTTTTACTACTTGGGCCACCATTTGTTGTAGGATATGTTTAAGACAGTTGTTTTTTGTAGTTGTTGTTGTTGTTTTTAAGATTTTATTTCTTTTTATTGTTTTGAGAGAAGGTGAGAGAGAGAGAGAAGAGAGAAGGCCCAGAGCAGTCT
>PVKE010050551.1:0-10909 GCA_004027555.1 Craseonycteris thonglongyai
AATTAGATTCATTTTAGTAGCAACTGCTTAAAGTTGGAGATAGAGAAAAAAAAAAACAACGTGTAATAGATTTGTCATTTTTATGCTCTAGTTCAAAGCTATATGACTTTCTCTATCAACACCAATTATCTTTTAAATGCTGTCAGTTCTCTTTTCCTTCCTCTGCAGCCAGAATATAGAAATAAGAAATGTGATTTTCAAAGGTAGGTAAGTTAGCAAACCAGAAATGACTTTGAATTAGATCATTCTTGCATAGACCCAGTAAAGTTTTATAAGGAGTATTTAGCAATACTCACTTAGGGAATGACAAACACTGGGTATCACTGAGAATTTTGCACTAGAATGCAGCCTTACCATTCATTACCTGAGAGGGGGGCAGCCCAGTGTCTGCTTACACATTGAGGAATCATGTCTGTCTCTATAGTAAGTGAGCGCCCCTAGTGGCTGTTCTTTCACATTTATCAAAAAAGTTCTCACTTAACAAAATGTGACATTCTGGGTACACTTGATACATTTCCATATCAATATCGTTTTCATGAGAAATCCAGGAGGAACTGCTGTCTGATTTAAGTATGTAGTATAATGTACTTCTTAGTAATTGTTTTGTTTATATCTCATGACCATTCTAAACTTTATAACTTACAAACTTATTTATGTCATCTATTTTTGTGATTTATCTATAGTAGACTTGTGGATTATATTTTCTTTCTTTTTATTTTACTTTGTTCCTACATCTTTTTTTTTCTTAAACAGCAATCTTATCTTCTCATTTTATGCATCCTTGTAAGATATCTTAAATAATTTGACATGTATATTAGATCAAAATCATCCCATGGAAGCTGGGATGGCTCAGTGGGTTAAGCGCTTGCTTTGTAGCGCCGGGGACTGAGGATCAAATCCCGGCCCCAGCCCGTGCGAACCCATATGCTGAACTGGCAGTTCACCCAGTTCAGTTCTCTCTCTGTCTCTGTCTCTGTATCTCTCTCTCTCTGTCTCTCTCTCTGTGTCAATAAATAAATAAATAAATAAATAAATAAATAAATAAATAAAATCATCCCATGGCTTGATTCTCTCTGCTTTGGGAAATGTGTTTTGTAGTCATTAAAGATTAAAGATGCTTCTTTCTCCCTTCAGTATATTCTGTAAAATACCTCTATGAAGAATCACTTTCCAAGGAGTTGATGTTTTGGACATATACACACATTTCAGAGAAGTATTCAAAGTATATAGCTACTTCCTATGTAATTCTGAGTGCCTATCCAGTCTCTGCCTGAAACTATGTCTAAGAAAATGATGTGAATGGCCACTGATCATGACATACATCTCATACATCTGTTGTTTCTGTAGTGATTTATTGTTAAAGGGTGAGCAGTGAATGTTGTAATACATGTACTCCCAGTTTTAGAATGGCCTCTGATCATGATGTACATTTCATACATCTGTTGTTTCTGTGGTGAATTATTATTAAAAAATGAGCAGTGAATGTTGTAATACATGTGCTCCCAGTTAATATAGCATCCAACATCATATAATTACCTGTAATCAGAAATTTGAACTTTTGGCGGGGGGAGGGGGGGTCGTGGGAGACTGATGTTAATTAACTTAACCATGATAAACGAAACTACCTCATATTAGAACCATAAAAAATTACAACTCATATACTTGCTATACCAATATCCTGCTTTCCATGCACGAAATCTTCTCACAATAATCATAAGCAGGCACTAATTCAATCCAAATTCTACAGATAAAATTATAGCACAGAGCTGTCCAACATCACATAATAGTCTGTAATCAGGATTCAAAGCCAGGATCTTTCTTTTGGACGTTGTTCTTAGAACCTTCTATCACTACTGGTATTCTGAATGCAAGAATGCATGAGGTTTCCTGTTCTTTGCAGTTTTTCATTAGAGTAATATTAAAATCTTTGTGAAGAAATGAATTTGTTTTAGGATCTCATTACCTAATAATTTTGGAGACAAATGAAGAAATATATAATGCTCTCTTTTTAGAATAAAATATAGCAAAAAAAATACTCTAGAAAGAGTGTGAAGATTAGTAATGTGACTCGAACTTTTAGTGTCATTCACTTCAATTTGATGTGAAATTCTCCTACCTGTTTATAAACCAAGTTGTCTTGTTTTTTTCATTTCTTATTTTGTGGAATTGTGGGAAATTGTGATGGTAGCAAAGAGACAAAGGATTCTTTTGAAGTTCTGGTGAAACTACTCATATGAACCCTCTTCTCAGAAAAATGCACAGAGACCCAATATTTTATGTATAATTTAAATAGATACACTGACTCTCTGAAGTCTTTCTATGAACTTCCTATGAAATGTAGAGCCTATGATTTAATTTTGTAACAGGTCAAAGGTTCAATTCTATTTCCTGCTATACCACTTGGTGAATCTAGGCTGGCATACCATGATGCCATGATCTCAACGTGAGACTTCAGACTTTGCTCTGTGGGAGAACAGAGCATGGGTTATTGTCTACCAGATCTAAAGTGGGATATATATTTTCTTTGTAAGCGAGACCAGCTATTCTACTTGCACAGAGATTGAAAAGCAGTGTATTACACATTCCTACATTCCTTTTGCCTATTTCTTTCATTCTACATTAAGTTCTGTGTTTGATTATCTTCACCCAGATGTGTATCAGGTGGTATATTTTAAATCCACCAATTAGTATCTGTATTGATAGCTGTCGATCTATTCAACTAGTATTTATTAGGTGCACAATATGCAACCCATGTGTTCTCAGTATTGTGAGTATACCAACTTGTATAAGGGCTTTGTTCTCAAGCACCTTGTAAACTGATAGGAGCAAAGCGACAATAATCATGTAAAAATCAATTAAATACTGTTTTTGTATATCAGTATGTTCACAAAAATAAATTAAAAAGTGATATACTATAGACTGGCTATTTAGTAGGAGGTCCTATGTAGCATATTTTGAGAGAAAAAAAATATCTAAAGTAGTACCCGTATTTTCCGGCGTATAAGACGACCGGGCGTATAAGACGACCCCCTAATTTTACAGTTAAAACATAGGTTTAGGCCTATATTCGCTGTATAAGATGACCCCCCACTTCCGAGGCTGTAGTCTTATACAGCGAATATAGGCCTAAACCTATGTTTTAACTGTAAAATTAGGGGGTCGTCTTATACGCCCGGTCGTCTTATATGCCGGAAAATATGGTACTTGAGTTGAGACCGTATTTTCAGGAATACAGGGTAAAAGTATACCAGGGAGAGAGATCAGCAAGTAAATATGATCTTGAGGTGAAGCCTATTTGTGCATTAAGGAAAACCTGACACCAGATGAATTCTAGAGCAGATTTTGAAGAAAAAAAAGCAGGGGTTGGGGGCAGAATAAGCTTAGTTAAGTGGTTTATGAGATAAAGGTTGAAAGTTATACAGGACATTGAAATCAATTGAAAGGAAGTGATTGATGTAGTAATATGTGTATGTTTTACGAACATCACTTTGTCTCTTTCTAAAGATTGTTAAAGGAACATTTGGGTGATATCACCAAGTCTATTTCTGTGGTTTAAGTAAGAAATGACGGAAGACTGTGTTAAGATGAAAGCAATAATGATGGAGGGGTATGGATAGCTCAGAGATCGATTTTGGGCAGGCTTATTTGGTTTGCATTAGAAGAAAGGAAAAGCTTAGTTCAAGTTATTGACAAATTATATCGACTTAAAATGTCTGTATACAATACTCACTGAAATAATAATCTTTAATTTTTTTATAATCCATTTTTTTCTGGTAAACTCTACATATGGAAATATAAAGAAATTTCAATATATTGGTTCCTACAAGCTGCTGAAATATAGCCTTTCTAGCACTTAAAAAATATTTCTGGTATGCTTTCATATTTTTCACATAGTCAACGTTGCTTTCAAAATTTAAATATTACAGTGTTCTATTTGGAAATTATTTATATGCGATTTTAAAGAACATGTCTTACTTTTGAAAACAAAATACTTCAATAAATATTAACTAACTCATACATTATTGTTCTCTCATAGCATCTTTTAGTGATTTGTTCTATATGTTATTTTTCAACTTTATTTCTCCTTACCTTGAAAGTCTTTCATATTTTAGTTGTGCATGTTTGGAAATGGTGACTTTAGAGAAATTTTAACTATCTCAAAATGTTTATTGTTTTTTATTTTGACAAATCATAAACATGCCATCAATACATTTTTCCAAAAATATATCCATGCAAAGAGGGAAACCGATCCTCATCTTTTGTAAACCAAATAAGTGGTTCAGGACTGAAATATTTGACTAATAGTTCAGTTCTGGAAATCTGACTGAAAAATCCAGCAGACGTTGTGCCAGGTACTATGGGAGGCTGTCTGCTAGTCTTTAACTTTTAACTTACAGCATTAATGTAGAAAGGACCCTTGTTTTACTTAATAGCATGTTAATAGTCGACAGGTAGTTTGACCTCGTAAGATTTTTGTTTTACAAATGTCATTTGTCATGCTCCCACCAGTGCCTATGAGTTTCAGTAATTTTTCTTGACTTGTACCAGTTGCTAAGTAACATGGAAAAGTACAGCTGCTGCTTCACTTCTCTCAAACTGCTGCTCTTAAATATGAATACAACCATAGATATTCTATTTGTGTTCAGAACTCACTGCTTTCAAAGCTTCTGTGTCAGTCTCTGAAGCATAGTGAAGAAGGCAGTAAAATTACAGGCCAAATAAGACTTCTGAAGAATACTTTTTTTTTTTTCTCCAGATGCAATAGCATTATTTCTCTTCTGTCTCTGAGTTTACATTAGATTCCTAGAATGAACAAATTGAACTACAAGTATTCATTGCTTGACCTTGGGCAAATGATTACTTTCTCAAGTCTCTCTTTCTTAATCTGTAACATATAATGTCTTTAAATTCAGTGATTACTCTTCTTCTTTCAGCTGATGTTCAGTTTTGCATAATATCACTAAACTACCAAATGGCATTATTTCTGAATAAACTTTACAAATCACTTTATTAGTATTTCTGTTTTATCTCTATTTGCCTTACATGGGGTAGAAACAAAAATATTTAAAAAGAGAATTCTTCTTCTACACACTTTATAGTTCTTTGCACTCTCTATGGATAAGTAAAAGTACTTACATAAAGATAATGTGAAGTAATGACCCTTTGACAAAGTTCTAAGTCATTTCCCTCATCAAAATTCACATTACGTCTAAGTCTGAATTCAGCTCACATTGAGGAATGAAGCAAGCTTATATGGTACTTTGCCTTCTATCTCTCTCAATTCCAAGTTATTAATTGCTTTAGTAAGATCTCTCTTGGTGGGAAGAATTCCTGCAGAGTATGTTGAGTTTTTCAAATATAATACCTATGATATCGTCCATCAAAACTATGAGTGCCTGTCTATCTTCCTCCCTAGACTGTCACCTCCTACTGAGAGAATTTTCTGTGTATTTCATCTTTATATCTCCAGACCATAGCACAGTTCCCACTGTATTATAGTTATTAAATATTTTCTTTTAACCAACAGAAGTAAAAGTTCTTTAGGAAACCTCATGTATCCTTTAGCTAGTGGGAATATAGTTAGCAAATTACCTCTTGCAGAACATAATTTTATGGAAGCTATATCCCAGGTTCTATATTCTCAAAAATGATGTGTGAAATAGCATTTTATATGTTTCTGTTGGGCATATATTCACTCCAATTGTAAGGAATAGTGTAAATCTAAAACAAATAACCACAATTATTTGAGATTTATTATTTTCTGTTTCTACCATTCTATGTGGCACAAGTATGGCACCAGGGGTGATGGGGAGCAGAGTCATCGTTTACCTCAAAAGGATGTTTATATGAACAGTGGTATTTATAGAGTATCTTTTAGGATAAATATATATATTAAATATAAGAATACTTTATAGTTAAATGGAATGTCTAATAGTACTTACTTTCAAACAACAGTATATGTGTATATAATATATATGCTGTTATATATGTATATATTACATGTGTATTATCTTACTTTATGGGTCTCTGTGTGCGTGTGTGTGAAAATAACCTTTAAAAAGTCCTCTGTAAGACCAAAGAAAATAACTGGCATCATATACTGTAGAATTTAAATAAGCTGGATTTTTTACATGGTAGGAGCAAAAACCTCAGCTTTATTTATGCTTTAAATGTATTACATATAATTTGGGCAAGGGGATAAAAGAAATATAAGAAAAAAGAAAGGCAATCACGCTTTGATCAGTATACCTTAGGTTCAGTTTCCAAAAACATAAACCAGGAACGCTGGGAAAGCTCAGTAAGTTGAGAGATTGCCTTGTGACCTCGAGGTCCAGGGATGGAGCCCAAGCCCCAGCCCTGCAAACCCACATACTGAACTGCAGCACAGCTGGAAACCACCAGGATGGTGGCAAGGGTTCTTGCCTCCCAGGAGGGAGGCCCCTGGTTGGGTTACTGCCCCTTGCAGCCTCATACTCACCCATGTGAAATGAAACAATCAAAGCTGATAATGTGCCACTATGGAGACTGCTCTGGGCTCTCCCCATTCTCCTTATGTCTCTTCTCTCCTCTCAAACAATAGAATAAATCTTAAAACAAAACAAAAAAAACAAAAAAAACCCACCTGTATAGATGTGTGTGTGCATATGTGAGTGTATGTATGTGTATGTGTATGTATGTGTGTGTGTGTATGTGTGTATATATATATATATATATATATATATATGAAGACCTGAATAAATTATTTCTTATATTCTTGCTTGTTGGTGCAAATGCTAGTATATTGTTATATTAAATAGTAAAATGTATGATTTTAAGTTGCTTATAAGGTAAGGGTTCTCTATGTTAAGTAACAATTTAATTAAATGAAGATGTCCTCAAAATATATTTACTCATCAGTATAAATTACTCCTTCCCTAAGAGAATATTTATTTTATTTTTTCTTTTATTTATTTACTTACTGATTTTATTGTTTTTTGACAGAGAGAGAGAGAGAGAGAGAGAGAGAGAGAGAGAGTTACAGAGACAGAGAGAGAACTGAACTGGGAGAACTCCCCAGCTCAGCATATGGGTCCGCACGGGTCGGGGCCCGGATTTGATCCTCAGTCCCTGGGGCTGCAAAGTGAGCACTTAACCCACTGAGCCATTCCGGCTTCCCTGAGAATATTTATTTTAAAATGCATTCATAATTAAACTATTTTTATATATTTGAAAACATTATTTTTATTATTTCAGCATTTAATTTAAATATATTCACTAATTATTTTTCTAAAACATAATATTGGAAAAAACTAATATAAATGGAACAACTTTAAAATGAAATCTTACTCCTCAAACTTTTTGAATGTTAAAACGGGGCAAAATAACCTTTGGACTGTGCCTAAAGTATATTGTATCCCAACTGTTTAGAAGCATATAAATAAAAAGTGGACATGACTACCTAGTGAAAAATTGCCATTCTTTAGAATTAACATCACAGTCAATCCCCACCTATAGACATTCCTACCTTCTATTCATAGTTCCCCCTCCTTTTTCTCATAAATGCCCCTTGCCTTCATCTCCTCAGCGGTATCCTGTTTAGGGTTTTTGTTTGTATCAGTGCTTCCAAAGCAGCTATTCTTCTGGCTCTCAAATAAATTTACATGCTTATTGCCTCTTACCTTGGCTTTTATTTTTAGGTTAAAATACCATGGAAGAATTCGTATGTTACTAATAAAATATAATTGATCCCAACCAGGATTGTGCAGTCTAATTTGGGGGGATTTTTTAATACTGTGGAGGCCAAATTATATTAATTGAAAGGGAGGAAAGGAAAAGGAAAGAAAGAAGGAAGAAAGAAGGAAAGAAGATAACAGACAAAGAAAAAAGAGAACTAGGACATTTAGTTTTTGTTTTGTTGTTTTTATTATTAGTTTTGGGTTTGTTTATTGATTTTAGCACCCAAATGTATATGAAGCAAACTAAGTGTATTATCTTGTACATAGTACTTAATCTACTTGATATCACTTAGGCTCAGTTTTTCTTTTTTTTTTTTTTAAGATTTATTTTATTGTTTTGACAGAGAGAGAGAGAGAGAGAGAGAGAGAGAGAGACAAGGAGATATGGAGAGAAGGGGGAGGGCTCAGAGCAGTCTTCAAAGTTGTACATCATTAGTTTTCGGTATAGTTTCATCCCACACAGGTGGGCAGGAGGCCACGCAGGGCATAAACTGGGTTGGAGGCCTACTGCATGGGAGGCATGTCCCTGCAAGCTGGGGGCCAAACTGGGGGCCTCCCACATGGGAAGCTGGCCCCAGTTCATCATATGGTTCCACACAGGCTGGATCTGGGACTCGATCCTTGGACTCCAGGGCTGCAAGGGGAGCACTTAACCTGATGAGCCATCCCAGCTTCCCCAAGCTATGTTTCTTGATTATCTCAGGGAGATGGCATATGTATGAGCATGCTGGCAGGAGTAATGTCCAATTTTACATCAATATTTTTTTCACACATATTCAAGCTGCTTTTCCATTAGAACCCCAAGAGCAGTTTTGTATACCGTATTTTCCGGCATATAAGACGACCGGGCGTATAAGACGACCCCCTAATTTTACAGTTAAAACATAGGTTTAGGCCTATATTCGCTGTATAAGACTACAGCCCCACTTCCGAGGCTGTAGTCTTATACAGCGAATATAGGCCTAAACCTAGACTACAGCCCCACTTCCGAGGCTGTAGTCTTATACAGCGAATATAGGCCTAAACCTAGACTACAGCCCCACTTCCGAGGCTGTAGTCTTATACAGCGAACATAGGCCTAAACCTATGTTTTAACTGTAAAATTAGGGGGTCGTCTTATATGCCCGGTCGTCTTATATGCCGGAAAATACGGTATTAACCTAGCCTAATTTGGAATTATTCCTGTGTTTTAGCTGGCACACAGGCTGACAAAGGACTGTTTAGGATGGCAAATTAGGTGTTCTACACCCAATTCCAATGTTGGGGAAGGTGTCCCCATGCACCACCAAGTAACTAAATTCTGACACTCAACCTGGAGATAGCATCAGATTCTGTAGAGTAAGGGCTTAATCCTACAAAACTGCCCTCTCCCCCCATTTCAGACATCAATCCCAAGTCTAGGTTATCACAGGTGCTTCTGACCCACATGATCCACTGCCTATAGATGGGAATTCCAAAGACACCCTCTTTCCCACCCACTTCACCACTTCACACACACACTCACCCCGCCTTAGATTTAATTAAATTGCTAGAGTAGCTCACAGAATTCAGAGTAACATTTTATTTATTAGATGTCCAGCTTATCATAAAATGACATGACTCAGGAACAGTCAGATGGAAGAGATTCAGAGGCAGGATAATGGGAAAGGTCACAGAGCTTCCATGCCCTTTGTGGATGCATCACTCTCCCCAAATACCCACACTTTTATTAACCTGGAAACACTGAGCCGTGTCCTTTTGATCTTTTTATGAAGGTTTCATTAAATAGGCACGATCCATTACATAGCTGGCCATCAGCCGTTGATACAACCTCCAGTCCCTTTCCCCTCCCTGAAGGTCAGGGGGTGTGATTGAAAATGTGAACACTCTAATTTCTTGGTTGGTTCCATTGGCAACCAGCCCCCATCCTCAGGTGAGGTCTGAAAGTCACCCTAGTAAAAGAACAAAAGACACCTTTATGGCTCTTATCACTTACGAAATTCTAAGGGTTTTAGGAGCTTTGTGCCAGAAGCAGGGACGAAGACCAAATATGCATTTCTTGTTATAAATCAAAATATCACAGATAGCTTTAATTAAGACAACTTAGTTCTGCTTTACATTGGTCCCTCTTCTTTGAGAAAATGAGTCTTAATCTGTTTTCACAGTAAATGCAAATGAGCTAGAGAACCAAACAGGTGAAAATGAGCAAGAATTTGTTACGTTAAGTTGGTTAATATCCTATTTTCCAAACCAAGTGATATGTTTATACCACAGTAAGAGTACACTACAAGTTTGTAAGAAAAAGAGTACTGCTACAGAAACACTCACTATTTACCGGTCCCATCAGTGTACTATACCACACCCCTTCAAAATGTGGAAGGAGGGCCCTCCCACTGAAAAGGAAAATCTCAGTAGGATTCGGAAATTCAACGTACTCATAATTAATTCACCCAAATATCTCCTTTTCATGTCTTTGGCTTCATTTCTTTCCTAAATAATACCATATATTTGACATAAGAGACCAGGAAATGTTCCAAATTCAATTTTCATTGTATTCTAGCCACCCATAAAATCAAAAGCTGAGTTTGTGCAAAAATTTGTCTTGAATCTAAAAGATAGGTGGGATTCATTAACTAGAGGGTTTTTTGTTGTTCTCAAACCTTTTTTTTTTTTCTTTCTGTTTTTGATCTAGGGGTTTAAAGCTCAGACCTTCAAAGTTCGCAGTAGAGAACTCTGTAGAAAAACTGAGTAGAGAACTTCAGATCTCTCAACATGAAGGACTCCATCGTACCAACTGCACTAACAGGCTTGACCAAACTCTAGGAAAATACTCTTAAAGCAGCCTAAGGACTATCCCTATGATGACCCATCTCTTCTTAAATTTCTGCCAGGGAAAGATCAAGGCTGACAAAATAATTTACTATTTATTCTATTTAAAACCTGATGACAGACCCTTGATCTCCCTTTTCTTTTTTTTTTATTTTTTTTATTTTTTATTTTTTTATTTTTTTATTTATTTTTTTAATTTATTGTTAAATTTGATGAGGTTACATTGGTTGGTAACAATTAGACAGTTTACAGATGTACAAGTCCACCTCACATCATTCATGCATTGTATTATGTGCCCATCACTCAGTATCAGTTCCCCTTCCATCACCTTATATCTAGTGCCCACTCCCACCTCCCCCCACAACTGTCCCCCCGCTCCTCCCCCC
>PVKE010050552.1:0-10918 GCA_004027555.1 Craseonycteris thonglongyai
TTTTTTTTAATTTATTGTTAAATTTGATGAGGTTACATTGGTTGGTAACAATTAGATAGTTTACAGATATACAAGTCCACATCACATCATTCATGCATCGTATTATGTGCCCATCACTCAGTATCAGTTCCCCTTCCATCACCTTATATCTAGTGCCCACTCCCACCTCCCCCCACAACTCTCCCCCCCTCCTCCCCCCTCTACAGGTAACCACCAAACCATTGAGTGTGTCCATAACAGACTGAAAGAAGCAGGAAACGTATGACCTCACTTATAGGTGGAATATAAAAGTGAAAGAAACAAAGACACAGAGACCTATGGACACACTCAATAGCTTGGTGATTGCCAGAGGGAAGGGGAGGAGAGGGGAGGGAGAGTGAGAGGGGAAGCGGATAGGACACCAGCATTAAATGACTTACTCTTGAGTATGCATACATTCACCCCTCACCCAACCAGTCAATGGTTATAATAGAGTGTTTGTTTGTTTTTTCCTGATCTCCTAGTTCAACCTCTAACTGATCTGCTTTTATTCTTCTAAAATAAATCTGTTACCATGTGCTATATGCCTTTAGGATAATTTACAGAATCTTTCTATTTTTTTTTTTTGACTATTTTTACCAGTTATTATTTTGCCGGGTAAGGATCCATGGACCTGTCACACTACTATCCATGAAGTGCTTTTCTTGCAGCATTAAAAAAATAATAACAATTGAGAAACACAGAAAGGAAGTGAATATATTTCATAATCATTATATAAATATATAATATATACATTTTATAATGTATATATTATAAATATAAATATATAAACTTTACATATTTATAATATATAAAATGTATATGGTATAATATATAATGTATATATTATAAATATTATAAATATAAATTTATATATTTTATTTATCTTAATCAAAGAAACAGTTGTAATAATGTAGAAATAAAGCTCAATATTTCTATGCAGAAGACAGATGGAAACGGAGTTATTTGTCAAATAATAAACTCATTTAATAAAACTACACATATATATTCGCACACACGTGCATATTACAAATATTTTGCTGGAAAAATTATGTAAATCTGTTATTTTTGCTAGCCATCACCTATGTATTCATATTCTTCTAGTTTCAAACCCTGTATTTGTGTTAGGACATTGATTCTCAAACTAGAACAGGCATCTGAATAGCTGGACAGCTTGTTAAAAATCAGATTGCTAAATCTCAAGCCAGAGTTCCTGACTGAGTAGATCTGAGGTGTAGCCAAGAATTTGCATTTCTAAGACAAACTTTGAAAACCACACTTCCAGGGAACTGTCCTTACTACCACTTAGTCTCTGAGGGATATAATGGCTCAAGTCTGGCCAATCTGAGCATCACATTCTTCCTCCACAGTAAAGGAAGCATGATTGAATAGGATATGTGACACAATGAGATCTTTTTTTCACCACTGGGAGAAAGGAAAGTATTTTTTTTCTGATGAATCCTCTAACACTTAAGAATAATATTAGCCTGAAGCAACTGACACCTGCCCATAAGGCAGATAATACAGCAAAAGGAAGAGCCATAAAATGGAGTAAACCTGGTTTGAAACATTATTTGGGAACTTTGAGCAACCAACAACTAAAGCCAAGCCAAATCTAGCCCTAAACTACCTTGTTTAAAAGCACTTATTCCTATTTTTGTCCAACCCATTTATTTGCTTATAACCATAACTCATATGCTGATATTCTTAAATTAACTTATCATTTTCACTATATTCTAAAAACTATATTACTTAAAATATTAAGTATTAAATAGGAGATATTGAAATTATCTTTACTGTTAAAGGCACTGCTATTCCCGTTAAAAAGTTCATATTATTTTCCATTCTTTCTTTCTTTCTAGAGTCTTACTAAAACATAAAATATAATTAAATGTTTACTTTCCTTATTCTATATTATGATCATTTATAACATATCTGAGAATTTACTGTATCACTTGTTAATTTCTTACCTTTTTATTTCTTTTTTTTTTAATATTTTTTTAATTTATTTATTCATTTTGACAGAGAGAGAGAGAGATACAGAGACAAAGACAGAGAGAGAACTGAACTGGGGGAGCTCCCAGTTCAGCATATGGTTCCGCACAGGCCGGGGCCGGGATTTGATCTCCGGTCCCCGGTGCTGCAAAGTGAGCGCTTAACCCACTGAGCCATCCCAGCTTCCCCTCTTACCTTTTTTTAACACATATTCCATGAGGAGACTTTCAAATAAATAGGAGATATACTTTAAATAATTCATTTGATGATGTAATAACATTATATTAAAAACAGGAGGGATGCCAAAATGGCTCAGTGGGTTGAGTGATTGCTTTGCAGCCCCAAGGTCTGAGGATCTAATCCCAGCCCCAGCCTGTTTGGACCCATACACTGAACTGGCGTGTACCCCCAGTTTAATTCTTGCCGGGGCCTAGGCAGGATGCCCCCGGACTGGTTCCTGCCCTGTGCAACCCCACACCCACCTGTGGAGTGAAACTGTATTGAAAACAAATGACATACAATTGTGGATACAGCTCTGGGCCCTCCCCCTTCCTTTTGTTTCTCTGTCAAAAAACCCCTCAAAAACAATAAATATCAATCTTAAAAAATAAATAAATAAATAAATAGAATGCATTTCTTTAAATTCATATTCATGTCTTTGAAATTGAGTATCAAATTAGATCAATAAAATTTTTCTGAAATATGTTAAAAAATTAGATAAGTATGTTACTGTTCTGAGGCTGCGATAATGCTCAATTCTTTCTGTTGACACAGTAAGGAATTCCAGATCAGTAAACATATGAAAGCAGAGTAAAGTTTTATTGAACTGCATTTTAAGAGAGAAAGGTCCAAGCCCAGAGAGGCCAAGGTCCTGATCAGCAAAATAAATGAAAGTAAAAGAAAGGTTTATTGAGATGCATTTCGAGAGAGAAACGGGCCAAGACAAGATAGCAAAAGGCAAAGGCCCAGTGGGTTTGGGATTTGTGTTGTGTTCCTGGCTCAGAGACAACCCTGTGAGTGAGAGTGACATAGAGACTATTGATTGACATGTATTAAGGCTAAGATTAAGCCAAGGGCAAGTTTTAAGATCCTGCTCTGATGTCCAAAACCAGGTAGTTCTGGTTGAGGTCTTACTTCTCTTTTTCCCTGGGATATTTTAACATAATAATTCATCTTCAAGGGCTGGGCCTGGGGCTGTCCCTTGGGAGTTGATATGGGCAGTGACCTTTGGCCCCTCCTGTCCCTCATGACAGACTTTCTACCTAACAAGTAGATAATGGAATAAACCTTTGTTTTTTAAATAAAAATTGCCTCAGGCCCAATGAAATTGTTCAAACTATGTTATGAAAAATAACAACAGATATATTGGAGGCAAAACAGTGGCTCATTTTTGTATCACTTTAGATTATAAATGACCAATTAACACTGGACTTCTCAGGTAAATAAATATTACAAGCTAAACAGCACTAAGAAAAAGCAAATCGGGGAAGCTGTGATGGCTCAGTGGGTTAAGCATTCACTTTGCAGCCTCAGGGTCCGAGGATTGAATCCTGGCTCCAGCGGACCCATATGCTGAACTAGGGAGTGCCCCCAGTTTTTCTATCATGGGGGTGAGACCCTGGCCCAGTTCCTGCCCTGTGCAGCCCCGCGCCTGCTTGTGGAATGAAACTATGTGGAAAAACCAATGATGTGCAACTATGGAGATGGCTCTAGTCCCTCCCTCTTCTCTCTGTCTCTGTCTCTCTCTCCCTCTCCCTCTCTCTGTCTCTGTCTCTGTCAAAAACAATAAAAATAAATCTAAAAAGAAAAACCAAATCAGCAAATTATTAGAATTGTCTTACATTTGATATTTCACAAATATTCTGTCTAATATTTAGAATAAATATTCCTAATACATATTTTCATAGATCTAGAGTTATGTTTGTGTATAGTAGACAAATAATAAAATTATTTTATTTCTATTATACATTTCATCTTCCTTTCTCCAATTACTAAAACAATATGTAATCATTAGAACTGAGAGAATAAGTTAACACTAAATTCATAACCACAGAAAGGAAACAAACCTTAAATGATGGTATTTTTTTATTTGGAAAACTTTAAACATATTTTATATAAAGAAACTCATTTGGTAAAGAACGAGAAACTTAAGCCCTAAATGATATGTATGGCATGAAACATCCAACAATAGAATGTTTTTCTCTGACTCAGAACTCACATTTGTTCAAGTTCTTGTGGGTTTCTTACTTTGATTGTTTTTGTTGTTGTTGTTGTTAATGTCTTTAATATATTGAAGTGATAAGGAAATTTCCCCTGGACAGAGGTAGTTCCTCTTTTAGTTCTAGTTCCTCTTTTTAGTTCCCCTTTTTGTTAAAGATGGCGCTTTCCCGCCCTAGGAGACATCACCCAAGATGGCCACTCCTGGGGGGTTGCGCCTTCTCCGCTGACACAGCCATCACCCCACATGAACAAACCAATCCCTGAGCCCCACACTCAAACTAACCAATCCCTGAGCTCTAAGTTACCCTCCTGAAACTAAGCCCTATAAAAGTAAAGTTTTCCAGCAAGGCGGGGCTCAGTCTTTGGGAATTTTCCTACTGGGCCCACTGGTGTAATAAAGCTGCATTCTCCCTGATCTCCAGGCTTGGTCTTTGAGAATTATCCTGCCAGGTCCACAGGCATAATAAACAAGTGTTCTCCCTGATCTCGGTGTGCCCCTTGAGTTTCCTCAGTCAATGGTTTTCTGCAACAGAAGTACAACTGTGCATTAAGTATGGAAAATAATTCTGTTAAAGAGCAGTGCTATTTTAGAAAATACTGAGTGTAAATATAAACTATAAAACAAGTACCTCTTATTGTAGATAAATTTTAAGAAGTGATTGGGTGCAGAGGGTTAATTCACTTTATATAAGCTTAAGCTTTCAGCAGTCTGTAGTTTTCTGAAGTAGGCAAGAGAGAAAAAAGGATAATAGAGAAGAGATCTAGACATGTTGCAAGGGAGTCAAGATTTACAATCTTTTCTTGCCTGTGAATTTTGGACAGGACTCTGGTTCTTTATGTGCCTAAGTTTTAATAAAGGAGATGGGAAGCATCAAACTTTCCTTCAAGCTGAAAAATTCCACATTGTAATAAGATGTGCTCACTTGAACTTTCTACAATCTGTAATTTGTGGGCATACATTAAATTTCTGTAACTGATAAACCATATCTTTATACAAATTGAAAGGTGTTTTGTGAGGGAAATGAGTATCAGTTTCCAATGGTTTGCTTCTTTTTTAACCTTTTTCTCTGTTTCAATGTTATCAGATGTAAAACTCAAGTGTTAGTGAAACAAAGGCACTTCCTAGAGACATAATTCTGTCAAAGGATTGTAATCTCCATTTGTAAAATGGAATGGAATATATTCTCTTATATTGACATTAGAGAATCATTAGTAGTGCTGTTCTCCATTATATAATAAAATTCAATTTATAAAATCAGGAGAACAAAATATACTAGTAAATTAAATATTTTCTTATATTACTGTTTTGACAGAATGATATTTAAATAACAAGGGTTTGTGAGGAAGCTTTGAAGTAAGATATTAGATATACATATTAAGTAGTTTCATTTTTATTATTGTCTTGTAAATTTGTTAGAAATATATAAGGTCCAGCAGAAATAATGCCATTTTTAAAGTAGTATAGTGTGCTTGAGTATGATATTGTTATGTTATAGAATTGCATGCTTATGATTTTGTAATAAAAGATTTTCTATAAATTACCAGCTCATAATAAAAGGGGCATTACTTCAGCTGAACCCTGTATGTAATACACATTTTAATCTTTAGGCACTACAAACTTTTATGCCATTGGGACATTTGCAGCATAATGAATAATGTACCATTTCAAAGTTTTATCGTATTTTCTTTTTAACTCGAGCATCTTCTAATAAGTGTATCATAATGATCTTTAAATTGTGTTAATAACATAATAACCTAGCCCTTAATAGCATAAACATAATTTCTCAATAATACATGTCTTGCTTCTATTTGGTCAAGGAACTAGACTTAAACTTTATTTCAATACTATATTCTTCTCACATGTGAAAATTAAATTTCTTACTTGAGAAATGAAAAGTATCATGTAACTATTAATAATTACAATCAATTTCTTTTTGCACAGATGTTTTTCTCTTCAAAGAAATTAATTTATAGACAAATTAACTTTTTGCTGAGATGATTTTTTGATTATATAAATAAATGCATCATAACAGCTGTACAGTAAGATAAGTAGAATTTTATAGCACTGATTACAATTTGTATAAAAGTAATGTTAATTTACAAATTGGTGGCTAATAACTGTGTGTGTAAATATTTTGTTATTATTTCATGTCCCTTTTCAGTGAAAGATTGTCCTCCTAACTGGTTGATGTTGCTGATAAAATGATTTTAATCTGTAAACTATAATTTTGAGAACCTAGTTCAGAACCTAGGATTTGGATTACCTTGAACAATATTTATTCAACAGGCTAGTCATTCAGATTTATCTCTTTTAGGGAGTGATAACTATGATTTCCCAAAAATTAATTAAATGTACATTTTTTTTTTAACTTTAAAAAGCACCTGTGTTTAAAAAACGCTGGCTATGGGTGGTGAACACATAATATAATATATAAATGATGTCTTATAAAATGGTACAGTTGAAACCTATATAATTTTACTAACCAATGTCATCCCAATAAATTTAATAAAAATTAATCAAAAGCAAAAATATTTATAAATCAAAAGTATTATTTTAAATGATACATATATTTAAAAGAACAATAATCAAATAAGGGATGCCTTAGTATTAGCAGATATCTTGCACTATGTCCTTACTAATTTGCCTCTCTTATTTCTGGCAAGAATTATATTAATTGGGGAAAGAAAACAAACAAACAAAAAAAAAACCATTAGATTGACAATTGGGCTATAGTTTCTGATTTTTATTTTTTCAAGCACTAATTACATCTACAAGCTTGGGTAAGCCAGTAACATTTTTAGACATCAACTCCTTTCCCAATAAATTGCTTTTGAATAATGGAAAATTGTTTGGGCTCCTGAATTTTAACAATTTTATTAAACAATAAATGATAAAAATAAAAAAGATCACATCTTTTTTACCTATAAAAATGATCACTTCCGTACAGCTGCTTATTTTAAGTTTCTTATATTCACTACTACATTTTCAGTTCTTAAGCTATTGTGTATACCTAATATTTTTATAGATGTTGGCAATTAACTCTCAGTAGGTGCCAGGAGAGTAAGGCATTTTTCTCCTTGTGCATCTTTGTTTGATTTGAATCAACTCACTGACAGAAACTTATTAATACATACTAGATAGCACCATTAATCTATTATAAAAAACAAAAAGTATAGTCCCTTCATCTTTATAATTAGCATCATAATCATTAAACTAATATTTTAAAATATTTTATACTAATGAAGTCTAGTATGCACCTTTTAAATTTTGGTTAAAGGTAACTCTTTCAAGAAGGTTGTCAAGGCATGTATTAATATTAATATTTTATCAGTGAGCAAATTGAAATTCAAAATATGGGATTTAACTAAATCACAGAGTGAAAGACTAGGCATAGAGACCTGGAATATTGAGACCAAGGTCTTTTAACTTTCAGTCAATAAATGGCTTTTTCTTATAGTTCCCTAACACTGTGTTTATTATACTTTCCAACTGGAGTGTAGGTCAATTTAAAATATAGATATTTCTTCTGCTATAAAAAATGACATTTTTCTTCTATGATGTCCTAATGAATCATTTTTCTTTCAAAATCAACACTTCTGGTTTTTTTTTGTGTGTGTGACATTACATGTTAGTAATGCATATAAATGTATATATTTTAGAAAATAAAATATTTCCCACACCTCATTAAAATAAATCTGTTTATCTTTCCTGATTGGTCATCACAAACAGGTTTAATCTACTTCAACATTCATTTAATGTCTGTCTACTTTGTACTTGATGTAGAGCTACAAATATAAATATAAATTAAATATCTGTAAATTAATGTATATATAAAGATAGAATTGCAAATACAGATAAGATGTTATACCTGTATTTGCAGAGTGTCATACCTAGTGGAAGATTATTTCAAAATAATATAATTAAGAAACAATAATACATATTTAAATATTATAGAAGAGATGTGAATAGGACAATTAGAGTATAACGATATATAAACCCAATCTGAATTTCAAGGAGGGCTTTTAGAAGGGATAGATGACTGTTTGAAGAGTGATGTCTGACTGTTAACAATAAAGTCAGATAATGTGCCAGAGGCAACAACAGGCGCAAAGGCACAGAGGAACATACCTCATAGAGAGAAAGCAGATGGTCTCAACTTCAGAAAGATAATGTAGGGTGGGACTTTGTTGCCTCAATGATTAACAATAGGTATCAATTCTGAAAGTGAGTTAAGCAATTATCTTTAAACTGCTTACCGTAGGTAAACTTCAGTCTATGTTAAGCCCAATACTCTTTTTTTTTTTAAGCCCAATACTGTTAAGATTTTTTTTTGTACGTAGACCAGTGCTTTTTAAGAATCTTATCTGCTTATAAAAAATTGTTTATCAAAAAAGAAATCTTAAATTCTCTTTCTTAGATGTTAGTTCCTTGTTGCAAGTTAGTAATAAAACTTTGACAAAAGCGAGCAATCAGTTATTCCAAGAATTTGAACTGTTCCAAAGTGCATTTTCATAGGGTGTTGATAATTTGTGGAGAGGGGATTTTTATGGTTGCATATACTTAGAAAAATGTGGACTAGATAAAAATTAAAGGGTTTAGGGGGGTTCCTCAGTGATTGTGGTTCAGCTCTTGGTCCCTAAGCAGTGATGAGGGCCTCTATGTATATAAATCTCTTCACTGATGGTAAATAAAGAAGAAAAGGAAGAAGGAACAAAGCCTTAAACATTGATTAGAAATGAGCAAATGTGGCAGAAAAAAATTATTAAGACAAATAGGATCTCAGCAGGATGGAAGTGTAACAGATTCTATGGCAGAGAATAAATCTGCTCATATGCAAATACAGATTTGTCAAAATTGAATTCCTGTTTTAGCGCAGGTTTCTGTTGCCAGATCAGGCACCAGAAGAAGCTCCCCAGCTAAACTCTAGTACAGTTACCTTTGGGTGAAAGTGAATATATCCAAGAGTGATTCAGACACCACGGCCATCAGTTATTCCTTTACCACACGTACAAACTGTTCAGGTAGCAACAGTTGCAAAAACAAATGAGTATGCAGAACCAGAACATGTAATTGATTCTCATAAATGTAGAGAAATCCTTTCACAAAGACCCTCTTATAAAAAGATACTGAATGAACTTTCCTCTGATGTTCATGGTGTTTTAAAGATTGAAGAAGAAAAATCAGATGAAGAAGAAACACCACATGACATCACTACCATGGTAGTACAGACAAGCCTGGGACAATACTGTATGTATACTGCAATTTGATACGATACAGTTCCAACTTCAAGCATTGAAGCAACTTGGGCTTGGGCATTAAATTGCTCCATTTAAAAATGTATCATAATACCTAAACTGTGTACCATAATGAAAAGTAACGTTGGAGGAGTGAGAAATTTATACTGACACTATACTTTTGAAAAGTAAAACTGTTTTCACTGAATATCGAAGAAAATTTTGAGGTGAAAATAAAAGTTGTGTGTTTTTTTTCTCTCATTTGTATGTTTATATTCGTGTCTAGCAAAAATTTAAGACTTACTGGTATTGTTGCTTTCGTAATGCATGCAAACATAATAAAATATACATGTATGTATTTCATTCTTGTTGGCTTTTGTTGCCAGCAATATTTTGTACTTACTAATTTAAAAGAGGTACTTATGTTTTCTAAATTATGTTTTAAATGTAATTCTGTTTTCACTACTCTTTAATGTTCATTTGTGCTGCAGTTTTTCCTAGATGAGAATGAAAAAAATAATTTATTTTTTAAAACTAAGGGAATTGGACAGCTCATTTTATTTGAATTTTAAACACCAAAAACTTGAAGTAAACAACGCATACATTCATAATCGAAAAAATTAATTAAGGGGTTTATTTGCTATGAAAACTTGTTTGTGCTTTTAATATATAATGTCAATAATGCATTTATCAAATAAATTTCAAATAAGGAGAAGACATAACAAATGAAGGTAGAATTAGATCACTGCACACATTCTAAGTCTCAATGTATTAGCAAGTCTCTGAGAAATTAACTTATGTTTTATGATGGTCTGTCCTGTGGATTTATCATGAAGTATTAAAAGGTGTATGCCAACTTTATCAGTTGTTCAGCAACATTGGGTTTGAGATTTTCAGAACCTATTTCATGCCTGAGAAATAGAGTAATTGTCAAATGAGAGTCAGTGTCCCACAAGGCAACCCATAAAAAAAGCTATTATTATAAAGGTCTACAGACATGAAAGGAATAACGCTATATCAATCGAAAGGAAGAGAGGTTGCAGGCTTTTGGTTTCCAGTTATGTTACCAGTCCTCAAGAATGGTTTTGAACTTCAGGAATGGGTGATAAACCACATCAGATAAAGATAGCCAGCGACAAATCTGGAATAAAAACAAATTTAAGTTGACTAATTTATTGTGATGAGGAATAACATAGGCAGCTATGGCTACCATAACTAAATTCCACAGACTGGATAACTTAAACAAAAACAGAACAGAGCAGAGCAGAACAACAAACACAACACAACAATTATTTTCTCAGTTACAAAGTTTAGAAGCCTAAAATCAAGGTGGCAGCAGAAGTGGGTTCTCCTGGGTCCAGTTGGCTTCCTCTCACTGTCTTCACAGGGTTGTCACTCTGTATAGCCATGCCAGGTACAGTATATCTCTTTCTTTTTATAAGGACAACTA
>PVKE010050553.1:0-10918 GCA_004027555.1 Craseonycteris thonglongyai
CCAGGGATTCATCCATCCACCAAAGGTGTTAAACATCTGATAGGCACCGGGGATGTTCCTAATTGTTAAAGATAAAGAGGTACTACCTGGGAGGCCATGGACTCCTAGAGGTCGCAGGTTTAGTGAACAGGCACAGTGCAAGCAGAGTACAGAGTGGCAAACAAAGTTCAACACGCAGTGTTGCAGGACAGAGTAAAGAAGATCACTGTACTTGGAGCTAGGATGAAACTGTCCCAGAAAGCGATGTGTGAGCACTGCCTTAAAGGACGAGTGAGAACTCATCTAGTGGACAAGAAGATAAAAGGGCAAAACACACAATACTTTCTCTAATCACAGTACAACGGGGGGAGAATGGTCTCTGTTGGGTGGGAGAGAATGATGAAGTAACAGGTGGGAGTAAAATGTCCTGACACAACCGCCAGGTGCAGACACACACTTCCGGACACTAGAACTACTGGCTTGTGGAGGCAGAGAGTTCCTGGGTTCTTCGTGCTGTCTCGCTCCATCCAGACTTGGAATGAATAACGGGGTGCTCATAGAACGAGCAGACAAAACAAGAGCTTCAAAGAGGGGAAGAGAAACTGCCTTTACTAAAAAAAATAAAATAAAATGCTGTTTCTAAGCCTGATAAGTGAAGCTAAAAATCAAGTGAAGGAGGGCCCCTGATATGTGATTTGCTGAATACATCTCTGCAGAAAACAAACCCCACTGATAACTTCCCACATTTTGGGAAGAAATTTTGCTTGAAAAAAGTATTAAGAATTTCAGATAGGTGATTCTGAGGCAGCAGCTTTTGAGCTGCACTTAAAGAATTGACATATGTCTTTCCTGTAACATGGATATTTCAAAAAGAAAACTAGCCATTTGAAAAGACTGGGGTGTTAGAGACAGCCCTCCTCCACTCTGTCTTCTGCACAAATAGGTCTGAGGTTGGACCACAAAGCCATAGACATCTTCTGATAGTAGACTAAGGAGACGTTTTCCCCTTGTTGGCTTCACCTAACGTATCACCTATGGAATATGTATAATGTATGGGAGGATTAAAGTTTGCAGCAAAAATTCCTGTTCTATTTATTATAGACAACTGTCATTTCCCACCTCATTCTTTCCTTCTAAGAACAAAATGTTGATTTTTCCATTTGGAACAATTTCTTCCCCACTCTCAAAGTGTTGGTGGAGTTCATCATTTTTTCTTGACTTAAGGGACAAACATGGAGAGCCTGTAGAGTGAATAATTGTTTTCCGTCCCTTTCTTCCAATAATAGATGTTTGATAGGTGACGCAGCACTAGCTAAAGAGAGGTATTAATTTGGGGCTTCTCGTTCAAACTCTTAGAGAAGGGAGATTAAAACGGGGGGATATACCGTAAGCCTGGAGGCACCGAAGGTACAGTGTCCCCCGGAAGACAGCCAACTACAGAAAACCAAAGTAAGATAGCGGCTAAGAAAGTTTATCAATGCCAAGTTCCAGAACCTGGATTCATTCAGCACTGAACTTTTCAGTTGTATAACCGAATACATGAATTTTTTTCTGCTGTTAATTATATACCTGTTGGATTGTCTGTCATTTATAACCAAAAAGAGCCTTTCTTTTAGAGTCACTATAATAAAATGCCAAATGTGGGGATTAAAATTATAAGAATAAATTGGAAAAGCACAGAAAGAGTAGAATGATAGCCTTCTTGGAAAAACATGGCATTTGATATATATTTAATTTTTTATTGTTTGAGATAAGGTGAGAGAGAGGGGGTGGGGGTAAGGGAGGTCCCAGAGCAGTCTCCACAGCTGTACACCAATAGTTGTGACATGGTTTTATTCCACACAGGTGGGTGTGGGGCCACACAGGCGGGAACCTAACCAAGGGCTTCCCACGTGGGAGGCAAGAACCTTTTGCCACAGAGCCATTTACGTGGTTACCAGTTACGCCGCATTTCGGCATATGGGATTTGAACAGGCTGGGGCCAGAATCAAACCCCAGATCACACTATCGTGAGGCGAGCGCTCAAGCGCTGAGCTATCACAGCGTCTCCTGGTATTTTTTTAATGATGACCAGTATCACTATGGTTGTAGAAAAAGTTAGCCTGACTTGGAGGAAGCATTGGAAATAAAGGAAGTAGCATGGAAAAGTTCAGAGAGTATTCATACTGGTGGTCTAGAGGGAGAATAACACTTTGGATATTATATTTTGAAAGGAAGAGCTGGAGATAGAGAAGTAGAAACATGGAAATTGAAGCAAGAAAGAATTCAACAAGATCTGGAACTCATATTATGAAATGCATAAGCCTTAGTAAATGAGGCTTCGTTTGGGTTCAAATTGATATAAATTAAAATACAAAATATTCCAGAAAAAAACCAAAAGCTACTCTATAGGGATAAAGCAACAAACTACAACGAAAGGTACCAACATAATGTCTTTAATGCAATACTATTCTGATGATTACATTTCAAAGAGATTTCAGAGACTTTATAGAAGTATTATCTTCTAAGACATTGTCTGCAGTGAAATTATATAAAATTAGAGGTATTACCGAGTGGGTATCTCTCACCTCACCTTCTCAATAAAACAGCCCCCAAGAAAGTAATCATGGAGCTCTCACATGTCCCAATTTCCCATTGCCAAAGCTGATTGTACAAGGACAGGGGCCGTTGCTCAAGGTCACCAATACACAGATTAGTTGACCTTTGCTTCTTGCCTAAAAGACTTGCACTTAGTAGGAAAATCTAAAAATCAGATCTGCTTCCACATATAGTTAAAGTGGGCAATATAATAAAATTTTTTTGTTATGAGTTGAGTGGGGGTGAAATTAAATGATGACATAAGATAGAGGTAGGGCGAACAACTTTAGTCAAAATCATGGTCACGTGTTAGACAAAGTCATGTGGGAAAGCAAACCATTTGTAAGGATTCAAGTTCAGTGGGTAATAGAGAGAAACAAAGCAAAGGCAAATTTTAGCAGTACTATACTGATAGTGAAGCACAGAATCAAGGTCACTGTCCTCTGGCTGGGCTGTGGAAGTTTCGAGAGCTACACTTAATCTGCTCTCAGAATGACCCTGTAGTCTTCACCCTTGGCAGGTTCAGGCCCTGACAGCTCCTATGAAATCCTTTCTGTTACAGGTTCTACTTGTGTTCTTACAACTCTCATTTTCTTGATCTAGCTGGAGTCAACGCCTTTTCCTTACATTTAAACAAGGTTTGACATATAAAACACATTTACTGAGATGTGAACACATATGAAATGTCACCATGCTTCCAAGTTCATTATGAAACATAAGGAAAATGTGTTTTCCTTTTAGAGCAAGCGAAATCATGTATCCTTGGGAAACTCTACATTTTAGCAACATATATTCTGCTACATTTATTTTGCTAAAGTTTGGGGGAGGATCGCAATTTTAGAACTGCACTGGGAATGTTTGATTCCAACTATTGGCCCTGCTCACCATCACCTTTAATGTCATCTAAATTCAACTTTGCTGGATTTGATCATATATCTCCAGGCTCAGGGGTAGCAATATTGTCATATGATAACAATAACAAAATAAGGAAAATTAATTTGAAACAAGCATTCCAATTACATTGTTTTATTCCTGCATCTGTACTTCCATATCTTTATTATAAAGAGGGTGGAAAGTTATAACATCATTACAAAGAGAATTATACAGATATACTAAGATTTCACCTTAGTCTCTCAATAGGTTGTATTTATGTAAAGGTTACTTTGTCCTTCACTAATTCAAAAATACTCATAGCTAAGCCTTTCAAGGCTGTGCTTGCTTCCTCTCCCATCACAATAAAGCAAATGTTTCAGGGAGTTCGTGATTATGCCATACATTCACTTGATGTATTCTCCATGTACCTTTATGATCATGTCACCTACTATGGACAATGATTCTGTAAAAAGTAATTTCTTTTTGTTTTTTTCTTTCTTTTTTATTGCTCATGTAACTTGTGGTTACTCAACCACAGCAGAGCATTTAAATAAAATGAGACCAAGATATAGAAACGTGTATTCTAAATGGAGGTTTTCACAAGAGTGGAAATGTAGATGTGAAGTGCCCATGCCCAAGACAAGAATGGTGTCCCATATTATGTGTAAAGCACAAAATGGTATCGCAAAACATGTCACTGAAGAATCACTTTAATTTGTAATTTTCAAATGTAAACATGGGAAGACCCCATATGTACTATCTGGCAATGTTTTTAGTTGATATGTGTCCTAAAACGGTGGTTCCCATCTGATTCATCAGAGCACATGACATGTCCATTTGTTAAAGATTTCCAACGTAACTTTCTGCAAAGTGTTGTAGGCAAGCCACTAAATATGAAGATGCCTTGAGCATGACTTCAAAACAATGTATTATAAAACAATACTATTTCTCTCTCTGTCTCTGTATCTCTCTCTCTCTCTGTCAAAAATAAAAAAATAAAAATATATTAAAACAATACTATAACAAAGAAATAATGACAATTGGTCTGTGGGAATCAAAGGGGTTATATCAATAACATCAGTGACTGCTATAGGTGTACGTTTCTCATATGAGTACTAAATAGTGTAAATAATTTGAGAGTTTTGCTGAATGGATATGTACATAATGGTTCCTCTTTATAGCTGCATACTTTATCTACTTGATAACCAGAAAATACTTCTTCCAGAGTATGTTCAAGAACTACATTTACCAAGATTACTTTTAAATGAATAGACAGAGAAATCATGTCAAAAATATTTGCTTAGAACAAGAGAAAAAGTTTTCACTAACCAGATTATCTGTGCAAAAAAATGCATGGGTCATCCAAATCATCTCCCCAAAGCCCTCTTAAGTTCCAAGAAAGCAAGCAAAAGCAGTTCATGTTTAATTAATATATGGCA
Organism: Craseonycteris thonglongyai; assembly: GCA_004027555.1. Lineage (NCBI taxonomy): Eukaryota > Metazoa > Chordata > Mammalia > Chiroptera > Craseonycteridae > Craseonycteris > Craseonycteris thonglongyai. The sequence goes on from PVKE010050553.1 coordinate 4,869, forward strand.
TATCTAGCATATTTATTTTAGAATTTAGCTTTGAAATTGATATTGCAGAGTGATATTGTTGTCCCTGGTGAAATAATTGAGTGTAAGGTACTTATTTTCATTTTAGCAGACATGTACATTACGATAAAAGTAAAGCGGATTGATTGGACATCAGGAGACCTAAATGTTGCCTCAATTTTATACCTAAGTAGTAAATAAGCTGACTTTTTTTCCCCCAAACTTTAGTTTCTTAAGCTTCTAACCCCAGCCTCCCTGGGCTTGGAGATTTTACATTCATATAGGTTTACAAAAACTTAGCTTGGGGAAGCTGGGATGGCTCAGCAGGTTAAGCTCTTCATTTGCAGCCCTGGGGACCAAGGATCGAATCCTGGCCTCAGCCCGTGTGGACCCATATGCTGAACTGGAGCATGCTTCCCATGCGGGAGGCCCCAGCCCAGTTCTTACCCTGCAGGGTCCCCGCCCACCTGTGTGGAACAAAACCATGGGGAAAACTGATGACGTGGGGAAGCTGGGATGGCTCAGTGGGTTAAGTGCTCACTTTGCAGCGCCGGGGACCATAGATTGAATCCCGGCCCGGCCCTTGCGGAACCATATGCTGAACTGGGAGCTCCCCCAGCTCAGTTCTCTCTCTGTCTCTGTATCTCTCTCTCTCTCTCTCTCAAAAAAAATAAAATAAAAAAAAAATTAAAAAAAAGGAAACTGATGACGTACAACTATGAAGACTGCTCTGGGCCCTCCCCCTTCTCTCTGTCTTTCTGTATCTGTCAAAAACAATAAACTAAATCTTAAAAACAAACAAAAAACCAACTAGCTCTTCAGGAGGCAATCTTTTTCAAGGCACTTATGCCCAATAATTAAGAGTACAACCACTGGAGACAGATTGCCTGGGTCTGTCTCAGCTTTACCACTATTTGCGCTTTAGTCAGTGAAACTGGAATAATAAATAATAATAATAATCCATTCGTAAGATAGTAGAAAAACTAAATGGGTTAATACTTGTAATTTGCATCTCACAGGAGTGTACAACCTTTTGGCTTCCCTGGGCCACATTGTAAGATTTGTCTTGGGCCACATCTAAAATACACTAACACCAACAATTGCTGATAAGCTTTTAAAAAATCTTCAAAAAAAATCTCACAATGTTTTAAGAAAGTTTACGAATTTGCATTGGGCAGCATTCAAAGCTGTCCTGGGTCGCATGCGACCCACAGGCCTCAGGTAAGACACGTCTGATAGAATGTTGAAATATATCAAGCATTCAATTATCATTAGCTATTATTATTATCACTAGGCATTTTTTACTATGTGAAAATGCTATCACTGATCGGCGATCCAGTAATATTGAGTTATTATTAGAAGAAAATTTGGAATAGGTCTAAACTCTGTTTACAAGGGTCCTTAAAATAATCTGGGGGAAAGCTATGAATAATTAAGGGGCAGGACATCTCATTTTACCAAGTAAATAGTAACCACAAGCAACAATACCAGTGACACAACTTCTGATTCCTTGTCTTACTTATGATAGCCATTTTAACAGTGTGAGGCGGCATCTCATCGTGGTTTTGATTTGCATCCCCCTAAAAGCTAGTGAAGTTGAGCACTTTTTCATGTCTGTTGGCCATTTGTATATCATCTTGGGAGAAGTGTCTGTTAGTACCTTTGCCCATTTTTTAATTGTGCTTCATTTTTTGTTGCTGAGTTGTACAAGTTCTTTATATACTTTGGATATTAGCCCGTTATGGAAGGTGCTGTTTGTAACTCTTCTCTCATTCCATTGCTTGCCCTTCTTTTTGTTTGTTTTGTTGATGAAAAGTTTCTTTTGCTGTGCAGAAAATTTTTAGTTTGATATAGTTTCATGTGTTTTTGCTTTTACTTCCCCTATTATTTCAGGTCAAAATTATAAAAATTCTCTCTAAGACCAAGGTCCACCAGTTTACTACCTATGTTTTCTTCTATGTATTTTTTCTTTCAGGTCTTATATTTAGGGCTTTGTTTTATTTTGAGTTAATTTTTTGTATGGTTTCATTCTTTTGCATGTGGTTTTCCAATTTTCCCAGCACCATTTATTGAAGGGACTTTGTTTTTCCCCTTGTATGGTTTTGGCTCCTTGGTCAAATATTATTTGTTCATAGCTATATAGATTTATTTCTGGATTCTCAATTTTGTTCCATTGCTCTGTGTATCTGTTTTGTTTTGTTTTGTTGTTTGTTTTTTTCTTGCAAGAACCATGCTGTTTTGATTATTGTCACTGAGTAGTATAATTTGAAATCAAGATGTGCAATACTTCCAATTTTGTTCTTTTTTTTTTTTTCTCAAAATTGCTTTGGCTATTTGAGAATTTTTGTTGTTGTTCTTGCTCTATTTCTTTAAAAAATATCATTGGGGTTTTGATGAGGACTGCATGAAATCGGTATATTGCTTTGGGTAACATGGCCATTTAACTATGTTGACTCTTCCAATTCATAAACACAGAATATCTTTCCATTTCTTAGTGTCACCTTCAATTTCTTTTAATAATGTCTTGTATTTTTTGCTATACAGGTCCTGCACATCCTCTGTTATGTTTATTCCTACATATTTTTGTTGTTGTTGTGATTGCAATTTTTTCATTCCTTTTTCTGAAATTTCATTGTTAGGATATAGAAATGCAATATATCTTTGTACATTGATTTTGTATCCTGCAAATTTGCATTTGTTTATTGTTTCAAATAGTTTCTTGTTGGAGCCTTTAGGGTTTTGTATATAAAAAATTATGTCATCTACAAAAAGACAAATTTACTTCTTTCTTCTCAATTAAGATGCCTTTTATTTCTTTCTCTTGCCTGAGTGCTCTGGCTAGATTTTCCAGTACTATGCTGAGTAACAGTGGTGACAGGGGGGAATACCTGTCTTGTTCCAGATCATAGAGAAAAACTTTCATTTTGTTACCATTGAGTATAATACCAGCTGAGGGATGATTATATGACTTTTATTATGTTGAAGTACTTTCCTTTTATAACCATTTTATTGAGTGTGTTCATCATAAATGAATGTTGTATCATGTCCAATGCTTTTTTCTGCATCTATTGATATGATAATATGATATTTTATCATTTGTTTTGTTAATGTAGTATATCATATTGATCGACTTGCATATGTGGAACCATCCTTATACCTCTGGCATGAACCCCACTTAATCATGATATATTTTTAATGTATTGTTGTATTTGACTTGCTAGCATTCTGTTTGTAATTTTTGCATCTGTATTCACCAGAGATATTAGTCTGTAGTTTTCTTTTTTTTTGTATTATGCTTTCCAGGATTTGGTAATAAATCACAGTAAATGTTGATCTTATAAAATAAATTAGGAAATATTGCATCTTATTCAATATTTTGGAAGAGTCTGAGAAGGATAAATATTAAATCATCTTTGAAAGTTTGGTAGAATCCATCAGTGAAGCCATCTGTTTCTGGACTTTTACTTTTGGGGAGGTTTAGATGATTGTTTCAATTTCTTTACTGTTGATTGGTCTATTTAGATTTTATTTCTGAGTTCATTAAACCACTTATCTGAGTTTTCCTGTATCTTGCTGAGTTTTTTCAGAACTGCAATCTTGAATTCTCTTGTCATTCAAATCACATATTTCCATGTGTTTAAATGTACTTTCTGAAGATTTTTAATTTTCCTTCTGAGCTGTCTGTTACCTTGGTTGTTCATAGGATTTGGTGGTATATTTCTCTGCCTAGGCATTTATGGCAATGAAATCTGCTCTTTTTTTTTCAGAGTGATACCCTTATTTAACAGGTTGATAAGAAAAGGTCTTTCTTATGATATCCAGTAGGTGGTGCAGAAGCACAAGTTCTTTATTTTCTCTTGCACTGTTCTAGTTTCTTGAATCTCTGTTCAGGGGCAGAAATGGCCTGTATTCCGCTGGGGAGGCGGGCCTCTCCTCTGCAGCCAGGTTTCCTTGGTCTCAGGGTACCACCCCCATGGGAGAATGGGGTGCGTGAAGGAGTTCCAAGCCTGCCTGCTCTCTTCACCCAGGCTGCGCAACGTATCCCAGGTGCCCACGCTGGTAGCAGCCTTGATGGGTGGGGGTTGGGAGGGCTTGGAGAGGCCAGCTCCTGAGTTTGTAGCTTTGCGCTCTTCCCCATAACACCTTCCAGAGCTCAGCTTCCTTGGCTCTGTATCATCATCCCTATCACTGGAATTAGCCCCTGCGTGCATCTGCCACTCAAAAAGGAAGGCTCCTCTCCAGTTCTCAGGGCTGCAGACAGAGCACTCTGGAATCCATCACTCTCTGTTATACCTTTCGGGGGCCCGCTGCTAGTTCTGGGGGTGGTGGTGAAGGGAGGGGGCCAGGTTCTGTGGCTCTGTTTTCTGCCTGGCAATGCAGCTGCTAGACCACAGCTACTGTGCTTCTGTGTTCCGTCTCCGGCTGGGTCAGTGGCTCTGTCTGTACCGACCACTCAGGCAGGAGTGTTTACTCAGCCTCTCAGCTCCTCAGGCTACAAAAAGTGCACCTTACACCTGATCCTTCCCTCTCTTGAGACCCGTGGTGAGCTCTGTGCTGCATCCCTGGCAGCTGTCCTTGCTCCTCATCCTCCATCTGCTCTGCTTGACCTGCCTTCAGATGTCTCAGTGTGCAGACCTCTCAGATGTGTTTGTGTGTTGAGTGGGGAATACGTTGTCAAATTGTAGCTGTTCAACCTGTTGTAAGTTCAAGGGGAGAGACCAGGGGGACCTCTTATGCTGCCATGCTTCTAACATCTTGATATATGTCCTGATTGATGTTCATATATTGAAACATCCTTGCATTGCCGGAGTAAATCCCAGTTAATCATGGTGTTTAATCCTGTAATGCTGTTGAACTCAATTTTCTGATGTTTTCTTGAAAATTTCCACATTAATATCCATGAGTTATATTAGTCTAAAGTTGTCTCTTTCTGTAGTGTCTTTGTCTGACTTTGATATTAGGCTTTGTAGAATCAATATGAGTGTATTTCATCCCTTTTTTCTGAAGAGTTTGAGAATTGGTGTTAATTCTTTCTTAAATGTTCAGTAGAATTCACCAGTAAAGCCATCTTGTCCTGAACTGTGCTTTGCTGGGAGGTTTTTGATGACTGATTCAATCTTTCTAGGTTTAGTAGACATTTTTTATTTTTCTTCTAGATTCAGTGTTGGTAGGTTGTGGATATGTCTAACGTGTGTACTTTATCAAGGCTATCCAATTTGTTGTCATAGACTTGTTCAAGGTACTCTCTTATAATCCTTTTCATTTCTGCAAAATGGGTAAGAGTGCCCTCTCTTTCAATCCCGATTTTAGGTAATAATGCCTTCTCTCTTTTATTCTTAGTTAGGCCAACTAAATGTTTATCACTTTTCTTGACATTTTCAAAAACCCGAACTCTTGATTTTGTTGACTTTTCTCTATTTTGTTTATATATGCTCTACTCTTTATTATGTCCTTTATTCTGCTAGCTTTGGGCTTAGTCTGTTCTTCTTTTTTCATTCTTTAAGACAGCAGTCCCCAACCTTTTAGGCACCAGGAACCACTTTCATGAAATATAATTTTTCCAAAGACTGGGGATGGGGGGGATGGTTTCGGGATGGCTCAAAGCATTACTTTTATTGTGCACTTTATTTTTATGATTACTACAGTGTAAGAAATGAGGGATGTCCAGAAAGTATCCAGCCATGTAATATTAAAAAGAGGAATATATTTTATTGTACAAGGGCTGTATTTTTCCCCGACAGCCCTTGTACAATTAAATAATTATACAACAAACCTAATGCTGTTGCTGATCTGACAGGAGGTGGAGCTCAGGCGGTCATGTGAGTGGTGGGGAATGGCTATAAAAACAGATGAAGCTTCTCTTGCTTAACCATCACTCATCTCCTGCTGTGAAGCCTGGTTCCTAACAGGCCATGGACTGATACTGGTCCATGGCCACTGGGTTGGGGACTCCTGCTTTAAGGTGTAAAGTTGGGTTATTACTTTGAGATATTTCTTCTTTCTTCTTATTTTTAAGATTTATTTTATTGCTTGAGAAAAGGTGTGTGTGTGTG
>PVKE010050554.1:0-10918 GCA_004027555.1 Craseonycteris thonglongyai
TCAGTTTTTAGGTACAGTACATGAAGATACCAAGGTAAATAAGACATAGTTCCTGTTCTTGAGGAGTTCACAAGTAATAGGTTATGGTGTTTAAATTGAACTAACTACAGTACAATGTACAGAATAGATGCTATAAGAAGACTATCTATCTATCTATCTATCTATCCATCCATCCATCCATCCATCCATCCATCCATCCATCTATGACAGTAACCCAAAGTAGGAAGTGACTATTTCTGCATAGGCTGAGTCAGAAAGGTTGACATTTGAGCTGAACTCTGAAGGACAAGTATTTTTTTTAGGTGGAAAAGGAAAGGGAGAAGAGGTATTTCTGGTAGAGGAAACAGCATAAATGTATATCTTATATATTCATTCAACAAGCATTTATTGCATGCTTACTATGTGTCATGCTTTGTACTGGGTGTGAAGCTTTAAGAAGCTCTTAGTCTTATGGAAGATACAAATATAAAAACAGATAATCACAAGAAATCCTGTAGAATACAAGTTATTCTTTATTAGAATAGTCAGTTCACTCAAGGATGATGTTCTTTTAGCCAAATATTTGTATATAGAAGTTATATATACAAAATGATAGTCTTAGTAAAATTTAAGAAATTTCCCAAAATGTGTTTATGACTGGGTCTGTAGCAGATTAGTTTTCTTTCCCCAAGGCTCTTCTTCATTTTTGGATTGGAGCAGCGGGATTGGTTTAGCAATCAAATGATAGGACACAGTTCATTTATTTGTTAATTTCATTAGCAAGCATTTATTGAGGGCCCATTGTGTGCCACATATTGTTAGACCTTGAGGATACATACAGAACTAAGACAGAGTCTCTCCCTTTAGAGAGAGCTATGATCAAATGAGTTCACCAGCACACAAAAATATAATTATAATACAATTAACCAAAAACTGATAGAACTTTACATTCTATGTTATAGGAGGATGTATGGGAGATGGATGTTTAATTCAGCCTTTGGGAAGATGGCATCATGAAAGATTGTTGGAAGGTGATAAGACCTGAGGTGAGTGTTAAAGAGTATTTAGGATTTAGGTAGATGAAGGTGGTGTGGGTGGCTGAGGCATTCTTAGGGAAAAGAGCATCATCAGGGGAGAGAGATAAGAGGCATGATGCAAGTGGAGAACTACAAACAGTTTGAATTGCCTGAGCATGAATTGCAAGGCAGAGAGTGGTGAGGAATTAGATAATAAAGAAGTAAGACAATGCTGGATCATCGATGGCCTTGCCCGCCATGTTAAAAAGTGACTTTCTCCATAGAACTGGAGGTTGGTTTTAATAACTTGGGAGTTTGTTGGTGTAGGGCAGGCAAAAATAAAGGCAGAAATAAGTAGGGATTTCAGTTGCCTGCATGTTGTGGCTGTAGCCAGGGGCTAGGTAAGATCCTTCCTTCTCCTTGAAAAGGTCTGTTAGGATTACTAGGGTTGAGGTAGAAAACTGGGGAAACTCCAGTAATTGGTTCATGTCCTTAATAATTCAGGGGGTTTTCCACTCTAAGATAATTGGTACTTTGTATAGTGTCCTGAAGATATCTCAGCCAAAGAGAATTTGTCCTTTCTACTTCTAAGCTTTCTGAAATAGCCTTAGCTGAGCAGTAAATCAAGCATGGGCCCTTCTGAGTGGGGGCTTTGTATGACTGCATGGGTTGCACCCTTGAGGCTGGCTTTGTGGTCACAAAGAGGGAGGAAGCCTGGTTCTGGATACCATTGTTAGAGACACCCTTGAAACTATGGCAGTGCCTCTTCCTACCAGCTGCAGAACATTTGGAGTGGCACGCCTGTTCTTTTCTCTTTTTGTAGTATGGATTTGAGAAATGCTCAGTGTTCTTCTCTCGGGAAGAGATTATTTAGAATTGGTGTTAGTTATTTAAAATTTCTTAGAATAGTCCAATAAAACCATGTGGATCTGGAGATTTCTTTTTTTTAATTTGAAATATTTTTATCCTCTTTTAAAAATTTTTATTTTAATTTTTAATTGTTAAATTTATTGGGGTGACATTGGTTAGTGAAATTACATAGGTTCCAGGTATACAGCTCCATAATACATTGTCTATGTGTTACATTATGTTCTCACTACCCAGAGTCAGTTCTCCTTCCATCACCATATACTTGAGTCCCCCTCCCCCCTTACCCTCTGGTAACCACTAAACTATTGATTGTGTCCATGATAAATTGAAATCTTTTAAATTGTTAATATAATTACTTTATAGTTATAGTGTTATTCATATGATCAGGGGTGTCCAATCTTCTGGCTTCCCTGGGCCACATTGGAAGAATTGTTTTGGGCCACACAAAATACACTAACACTAACGATAATTGATAAGCTAAAAAAAAATCACACACAAAAAATCTCATGTTTTAAGAAAGTTTACGGGAGGGATGCAGGGATGGCTCAGTGGGTTGAGTGCTTGCTTTGCAGCCTAAGGGTCTGAGGATTGAATCCCGGCCCCGGCCCGTGTGGACCCATATGCTGAACTGGGGTGTGCCCCCAGCTCAGTTCTTGCCAGGGCCCATGCGAGAGGACCCCAGCCTCATTCCTGCCCTGCGTGACCCCACACCCACCTGTGGAATGAAACTATATTGAAAATTAATGATGTGCAACTATGGAGACTGCTCTGGGCCCTCCCCTTCTCTCTGTCTGACTGTCTCTCTCTCTCTCTCTCAATAAAATAATAAAAATAAAGCTTTTTTAACAAAAGAAAGTTTATGTGCTGCCCCTGCCACCTGTGTGGAATGAAACCATGTCGAAAACTGATGACATACAACAATGGAGACTGCTCTGGGCCCTCCCCCTTCTCTCTGTCTCTCTCTAAAAAAAGAAGAAAGTTTATGAATTTGTTTTGGGTTGCATTCAAAGCTTGTAGGTCGCATGTTGAACAAGCTTGATCTATTTCATATTGGGTGAATTGTGTTAGTTTGTGTTTTTTGAGGGTTTGGTTCATTTCATCTAAATTGACAAATTTATGTGTAGGATTGTTCATAGAATTTCTTTGTTATTCTTTTGCTCTACGCAGAGTATGTAATTTAATGTGTGTCTTCTCTGTTTTTACTTTCTCAGTCATATTAGAGGTTAGTCAAATTTTTTATCTTTCTAAAGAAAACCAGCTTTATTTCATTGATTAAAAAAATATTTATTTTATTGTTTTTGACAGAGACAGAGGGAGACAGAGACAGAAAGAGACAGAGAGAAGGGGGAGGACCCAGAGCAGTCTCCATAGCTGTATGTCATCAGTTTTTGACATGGTTCATTCCACACAGGTGGGCAGGAACTGGGCTGGGGGCCTTCTGCATGGAAGGCATGTCCCACCTGCTCAACCCAGCAAGAACTGAACTGGGGCCACACCCAGTTCAGCATATGGGTCTGCCTGGACTGTGGCCAGGATTCGATCCTTGGACCTCGGGGCCGCAAATCGAATGCTCAACCCACTGAGCTATCCCAGCATCCCGAGAGTTGAGTCTTAAGTGCACTGGACTAATGTGCTCCTTCCTAGTAACTGAACCTTCAGGCCTTTTTTACTATACCCCTCAGTTCAGCTTCAGGAAAACAAACTTTCCCATTTGTCTTCCGAGCCATTTTCATAGCAATGTACTCTTATTACTTATGCTAAAGGCACCATTAAAGCTAAAATATTGGGGTTGTGGTGGTGTTCAATTGTAATCTAAATAAAAGTCATTTACAGATACATAGAATACTGACAGTTGGGCCTAAGTGGGTTAGGTGTGTCTCATTCATCAATGATTGATTGAGAAATACTCCCCAAACAAGAAACTCATTTAGTAAGATACAAATTTTAAAAAGTGAAATTGCTGCTGTTATACCTACTCCCGCTATTCATCATCAACAGAAAGGCCAAATTATTTTACCAGTGTAGTAGTGGTTCAGTTCAGGCTATGAAGTGACTCTGGCTTTGTATTAGGTTCTACCACTTACTGGCTATGTGATCTTTGTCAAATTATTTATCTTCTCTGTACCTTAGTTTCTTCTATAAAATGGGGATAACAAGACTTTCTCCCTTATAGGATTTTTGTCAGCCTTAAATGTGATAATACCTGTGAAACGCTTCCCACAGTATCCGGTATGTAGTGGATGTTCAATGAAAGTTAGCTATTATTACTCTATGCTGAAATGATAAATGACAGGATTTATCAGTGTTAATCACATTTTCCCTGTACCATATGTAATTGAAGATTTTGCTGGATTTGTACTCATAAGTGTAATTTTTTTTTAATAACCAAGGGACAGAATTTTTTTGCAGGGCAATGTGGCTCTAATTTGGTCAGAAAAGTCAATGAAAAAAAAAAGAATTCCTTGTTCACTAAATTCTGCTTTACAGTAAACTTTTCAGAAACTTAGGAATTCAATGCCATAATGTGTGATTACAGGGGAAACCAAGAAATATGTTCTTTTCCTAACACTTTGACTAGAATGTATGGTAGAGCTAGAAATAGAGCAAGAGATTGTTATAGAGACTGCCACTTCTTCCGTAATGCCCTGTGGCATGTATCTAGCTTCCCCTCCATGGTTAGAGATGTCTGTTCTTTGCCAGCTGCTGTGTTCAGTTGTCTGGGTTATTTTGGGTGGCAGTGGGTTAATTCCAGTGAGGAAATAGCTGAATACCTCTGCTTTTTAGAATGTCCCATTCAAATATGTTATGAAAAATTGGGGAGATTGAAATCATAATCTTTCTGACACAGTTTATGTTTGAGTTTTTGGGGAATTGGCCAGGTTGTAAACTTCAGAAACCTGCAGAATGTAGTATAGAATGTAGTAAATAAATACAGTAGGTATTTATTTTAAATACCTACTGTAGAAGGGTTTCAGAGCAGCTTAGCAAGCAAGGGAATGCTATGGACACTGTAGTAAAACATTTGGATCTTCAGATATCTTATTGGCAAGGGGAAATGAGGGGTAGCGGGTGCAAGTGGAATGATAGATGGTACAGTCAGTTGGATTGGTAGCTCATTACTCAAGAGATGGATTGATGTGATCCTGGAGGGCTCTCTAGTCTCATCAGAAGGGTTATGCTTAAGCCTTACTATGTGTTAAACATTTTAATCAGTAGTTTGGATGGAAACATGGAAGGCATGCTTGGCAGATTTAAGTAGGTCATAAAGATAAATGCAACAGATCCAGAATCATGATATGAAAAGAGCCTGGTTGATTGGTCCTATGGGTTAAGATGATGAAATTTAACGGATACATTGAAAGGTCTGTACTTAGGAAAGGTGATTTATTATTGATTGATGAATAGTTGTTTATACTTGTATGCTACTGTTGCCTTTATGACCTGTGTAACCTTGGGAAAGTTATTTAACCTTATTTGAACTTCAATTTTTCTCATCTGTAAATGTATGCTCATGGTGAAAATAAAAATCCAGTTGTGCAAAAGGATGTACAATGAAAAGTAAGTTCCCTAGGCCTCCAGTTTCTCAATATTTTTCTCCAGACATTAAAAAAATGTCTTTGAGAGATATCATAGTTGTCTATAAACCTTAAAAAAAAACAACACCTAATATGTACACTATTTTCCCATCTGATTTCTTCACTTATCATGAAGGTAATTCTATGTCACCACATATACAAAGGCTGTCCAGAAAGTATCCAGCCACATAACCATTCTCATTACATTGACAATGACTGGATTTTTTTTCTTCTAGACAGCCCTCGTATAACTACATAATTTCCCCTCTGTGATTTGCTTTATTTATCTAGCATACAGATTCAAAGCGCAGATTCTGAAATCACACTACCAGTGTTCAAATCTCAGCTCTACCACTTACTACTAGCTGTGTGACCTTGGGCAAATTACTTAACCTCTCTGTGCCTGTAAGCTGAGGCACAGTAGCCATGGTGCTTAGGATCTGTTATAGTTATCTTTATATACCACAGCAGTTGTAAAATATCATGTTATATATATATATTTATGGTGGAAGGGTCCCACAATGACCAAAGTGCCCAGGGCCCATGAAAGCCATAATGTGGCCTGTGGTGCCTGGGTTTCATCATCTGTGAAATGGATCCGACAATAGTGACTACATCATAAGGTTGTTGTGAAAAAATGCCTGAGTTGGTAGTGTTTGGTAATACTAATTTTTACATGTTTATTAAGTAAATAAACATTTAAAAAAACAGGTAAATTACATAGTATAAAACTCAAGGAGTACAAAAAAAGCATAGATGGGGGATGCTGGGATGGTTCAATGGCTTGAGTGCTCTTTTTGCAGCCCCGAGGTCTGAGGATTGAGTTCCGGTCCTGGCCTGTGCAAACCCATATGCTGAACTGCGGTGTGCTTCCCATGTGGAAGGACCCCAGTTCGGTTCTTGACCCCCAGTTTGGACCCGGGCTTGAGGGGGCATGCCTTCCATGTGGGAGGCCCTCAGCCCAGTTCCTATCCTGTGTGGCTCCTTCCCACCTGTGGGGAATGAAACCATGTCAAAAACTTATGACATACAACTATGGAGACTGCTCTGGACCCTCCCCCTTCTCTCTGTCTCCCTCTGTCTCTATCTTCTTCATCAAAAACAATAAAATAAACCTTTAAAACAAACAAAGTAGTCATGGGGATGTAGATTATAGCATAAGGATTATACTCAATAATATTGTAATAACTATGTATGGTGTCAGATGGGCAGTACACTTATTGGGGTGATATATGGGGGACTTGGGGCAGGGTGAAGTACAAGTTGGTAATTATAAAATGTTCATGGTGATGCAAAGTACAGCACAGGAAATATAGTCAATAATATGGTAATAACTTTGTATAGTGCCAGGTAAGTACTAGACTAGTCAGGGGATCACTCCTTAATTATATAAATGTCAACCCACTCTGCTGTGCACCTGAAATTAATATAAAATAAAACTGGATGTCAACTGTAACTGAAAAATTTAAAAGGGATGGGGAAAGGTGAAGGGGAATAAGAGTCCCAAACTTGGAAGCCGGGATGGCTCAGTGGGTTAAGCGCTCACTTTGCAGCACCGGGGACCGAGGATCGAATCCCGGCCGTGGCCCGTGCTGAACCATATGCTGAACTGGGAGCTCCCCCAGTTCAGTTCTCTCTCTGCCTCTCTCTCTCTCTCTGTCAAAAAAAAAAAAAAAAAAAAAAAAGAGTCCCAAACTTCCAGGTACAAAACAAATAAGTCATGGGGATGTCATGTACAGCATAAGGAATATAGTCAGTAATGTTGTGATAGCATGCCATGGTCTCAGATGGTTGCTGGACTGATCATGGTGATCACCTCTTTAGGTATAGAAATGCTGAGTGACTATTATGTATACTACCTGACACTAATATAATATTGTATGTTAGCTCTATTTTAATAAAAATCTGAAAGAAATAGAAGCAATGTCCTTTTTTATGAACTGTCATTCCATATCCTTTCCCATTTTTCTATTAGTCTTTTTCTTTTTGAATTGTAAACACTCTTTTTTTTAAAAATTTTATTTATTTATTTTTGACAGAGAGAGAGAGAGAGAGAGAGAGATACAGAGAGAGAGAGAGAACTGAACTGGGGGAGCTCCCAGTTCAGCATATGGGTCCGCACGGGCCAGGGCTGGGATTCGATCCCGGTCCCCGGCGCTGCAAAGTGAGCGCTTAACCCACTGAGCCATCCCGGCTTCCCAACACTCTTATATATTAAGGAATCTCGTGCTGTGTCTGTGATATGAATTGGCAATATTTGTCCAGCTTGGATTTTGACTTTGCTTATAGTATTTTTTTCCATGCAGACTGAAAACATTTTTATGCATTCAAGCTTCTCAGTACTTTATGGCTTCTGGAATTTTTATACCCTGTTTGGAAATTCCTTCTTCACTAGGAAGCATATATTTAAAACTCCCATGTTATTTTTTATGATTAAAACAATGTCTAAATCTTTGATCCATCTAGAATTATTTTGAAGTAAGTTACAGTTTCCTTGCAGAAAATTTAAACTTCTAATGTAGACCGATATAACAATTTCTTTCTTGTGGCTTTTTATTTTGTGTCTTCTTTAAATGGACCTTTGTTATCCCAAGGTCATAAACATATCCAACTGATTGTTTTCCCCCAGTGTGTTTTAGTTTTTAAAAACTAATCCTGTCTGGAATTTATTTTGGTGCAAGGAATGTGATAGGGCCTGGTGTATGTCTAGCCAGTTGTCATTGCACCGTTTTTTGAATACAACTGTTTCTTCCACGGATTTCAAATGTGGCTTTTATTCCTATACAGAAGTGCTGTTATATGTTTGGTTCTATTTCTGGACTGCATTCTGTTCCATCCCTATGTCTGTCAGTCTGTTCATGTATCAGTATCAAAGTGGTTTAAATGCCATAATGTGAAGCAAGTACATATCTATCCCTACTTTATTAAGAGTATTCTAAATCAGTGATGGATGTTGAATTTTGTCAAATACCTTTTCAGCATTTATGAAAATCATCTTCTCCCTTAATCTGCTAATATAGCGAATTATAGTGAGTTTTCTAACATTAAAAAAATTTCTGAGCAAGCCAGGATGGCTCAGTGGGTTAAGCGCTCACTTTGTAGCCCCGGGGACCGAGGATCGAATCCTGGCCCTGGCCCGTGCTGACCCATATGCTGAACTGGGGTGTGCCCCCAGTTCAGTTCTCACCAGGGTGAGACCCCAGCCCAGTTCCTGCCCTGTACAGCCCCACGCCCACCTGTGGAATGAAACTATGTGGAAAAACCAATGATGTACAACTATGGAGACTGTTCTGGGCCCTCCCCCTTCTCTCTGTCTCTGTATCTCTCTCTATCTCTCTCTCTCTGCCAAAAAAAATTTTTTTTTTTTTCTTCCAGGAGATGCTGGGATAGCTCATCAGGTTGAGCGCTTGCCTTGCAATTGTGAGGTCCAGGGATTGAATCTTACCCCAGCCTGTGCAAACCCATATGCTGAACTGTGGTGCAACTCACAGCCATCAGCATGGCAACAAAGGTTCTCGACTCCCATGAGGGATGATGCCCCTAGTTCGGTTTCTGCTCCATGTGGCCCCACAGCCACTTGTGTGGAAGGAAACTATGCTACAACTAATATTGTACAACGACGGATAGTACCTGGGCCCTCCCTCCTTTTTTCTCTTTCTCTCTCTGAATCTCTCTCTCTCTCTCACTTTGTCTCAATATGATAAAAAATAAATATTTTATTCTATTTTTATTTATATTTATTTTTTATTGTTAAATTTGTTAAAGTGACATTGGTTGGGGAAAATGACATAGGTCCCATGCGTACAGTTCTACATTACATTGTCTATTTGTTGTATTATGTGCTCACCACCCAGAGTTCTCTTTTCATCACCATATATTTGATGCCTCCCCTCTACTCTTCCACCTCCTAAAAATAAATCTTAAAAAAATTTTTCTTCCAAAAGTAATCCCAGATGGTCATTGGTGTATTTTTTCAATGGGCTGCCTAATTTTAGTTGTTTATGTTTGTATAGGAATTTTGCATTGATATTTATAAGTGAGATTGAGCTAAAGCTTTTTGAAATTTGAAGAAGACAATTTGAATTTTTCTCTGTGCTATGAAACAGGTGAAATATATTGGAGTTATTCAGTATTTGAAGAGTGGGTAGAATTTAATTGAAATTTCTGGGTCTCATATGCATACAATGTCAGGGGGCACTCTCTCATTTTCAATTTTTATAATAGTAATTGGCTGCTTATTTTCATCTTTTTGGGTTAATTTTGGTGATTCAAATTTTTCTACGAAATAATCCATTTTACCAGGTTTTCAAATTTATTTGTATAGAGTTGAGTGCATTAGTGTACAATAATTACTTTGACTTTATCTCTGGTTACTTTTCTGTTTTCAATTTTTGATCTTTATTTCTATAAGATGAGTTTTTAAAAATAGCTTTCATGAGATGTAATTTACAAATATACAGTTCACCTATTTAGAGTATATACTTTAATGGTTTTTGTATGTTCATAGAGATGAACAGCCAGCACCACAATCGATTTTTTGAAAAGATTTATTTCATTGTTTGAGAGAAGGTGAGAGAGAGAGAGAGAGAGAAAGGCCCAGAGCAGTTTCCACATTTGTACATCATTAGTTGTGACATGGTTTCATTCCACACAGGTAGTTGTGGGCCGTGGGGGCAGAACCAAACCAGGGGCCTCCCACATAGGAGGTGAGAAACTTCACCACCAAGCCATTTCAGTGGTTACCAGTTGTGCCTCAGTTCAGCATATGGGTTATCCTATACCTCTATTATTTACAATATATTCCTATTCAAAATATATTCACAAAGCACAAAGGTTACACCTCAGATCTATGAGATGTAACCTTTGAAATTAGCCCTCACACACAACAAACACATTATCCTATATTCCTTCATGATCTACAGTAAGATTTTTATACTTGAAAATTTGTAATTTATATGAAACTAAATATAGACATACTTGCAATCCAATGTACAATAAATGATACCTGCCACTGGTGTGAGACATAGGCAAAAGGGCTGTTTCATTCCCTCAGTACATTTTTTTTCTTTTTCTGTTAGCATGCCTGCAATCTTACAGTTTTGTTGTCACTGTAAACTGCCTAGTTTAGCTTTCTATTTCAAATCAAGGAAGCCAACATTATCCAATTACAGCCTAAGAATGGCCTAATCTTTAAGCCCAGCCGCCATAGGATAGGACAGGCATCCCTTTAATCAAAATAACATCTTATTCTTTCAGTTTGCTCATTGCAATAATGGAAATGCTGAACAAGAATACAAGAACTACATTTTGCACTGATTTGTTAAAAGCTCCTCCCAGCAATTTGACATAGTAATGTACCATAACACTAAATTCCAGTATGTTCTTTTCCTTTTGTTTTAGGATCTTCTAATGAAGACCAAGGTTGTGTTCAGAATCCCTTGATTTTTTTTTTTTTTTTTTTTTTTTTTTTTTTTTTTT
>PVKE010050555.1:0-10918 GCA_004027555.1 Craseonycteris thonglongyai
TCTCTCTCTCTCTCTCTCTCTCTCTCTCTCTCTCTCTCTCTCTGTCAAAAATAAATAAATAGATAGATAGATAAATAATATATAAAGAAAAGCCTTTTTCCAAGAAGGGCCATTACCCTATCATTTATAGTTCCCTTGACCTGAAATTTCTGAAGTTATTTTCATGTTCTGCATTTTTAAATTTCTAAAATCTTCTGCACATTAATGAGTATACATACACACACAAGCATTGGGTAAGTATAGAATTCTTAAGTAGTCAGATGCATTTGTTCTAAGGACTTCAACTGTCAGGTCAACTTTCTTCAAGGAAAAAGGCAATTCTGATACTCAGTGATTTACAGGCATTAAATGTGCAGCTGCCGTCTCGTGGTATGGTTTCCCCTGTCTGGGCCATAATGCAGTAACGAGAAAGCAAAATCACCTTTTATTTCTGTCTCAGAACCAGATTTTCAAATATTATGCCTCAAATGAGTGAATAAAACTGTGGCAAAGCAGCATGGGAGTGTTGACCTGTGGTAAATTTGATCCAAGACAGTTGCAGCAGAGGAAAGCTTTGGCTCAGAGTGAGGGGAAGTATAACAGACATCCATATTATGTTTAGACCTAATTGGGATTCTAAATGCTGTGAAGGAGAAATTGAAGCATGTTCAGAGTGGCAGGGGGTTTGGGGGTATCACGGGAAGATTGACCCGAGCACCCCACAACTTTCTGCAAGGAGGGAGGGAAATGGAAATCTCTGGTGACTCTGTGTTGTCTTCTCATATTTGAAGATTTGTGTAGAATAGAGATTAAATTCATTCCGTATGGCCCTCAGGGCATTAAACAGAAGCAAAGGTTAGGTGCTGTGGGAGGACCAGTTTCCGAAACCTCTGCATCAGAACTGGCCTGCACTCAAGTGTCAGCTGCTGAGAACTCATCAGTATCCTTAGGAATGAGGGTATCATATGTCTCAAGGGACAAGGAAAGTGTTAATTAGATCAAAGCCTTGTGTCATTTTGCTTTCTTTGTGTCTTCTTTATTCATCCTGTGGGATGATTTGGCTTCTTTTTCATGGTGTTAAAAAATAAACACAAGTTTGTCAGAATACGTGATGGCCATTCAGAGAAGGCACCTTTCACACCCAATAAGAAACAGCACTGGCTTTTAGGGTTGGTTACGAAGCTGGCACTCATTCTCATACTTTCCTAAACACATTTGGAATATTAACATGTAACAATTACTACTCTCACATTGGTGATTATCAGGAACTTTTCTTTAAGCAGTGAGGTAATTTTATTATTTTGTTTGGTTTCTAACAAATGGATGGATTGTTGGATGAATGAATATATATTAGATACATGATAGATAGATGATAGATAGATAGATAGATAGATAGATAGATAGATAGAGATAATGTTCATAGACTTTGAGTTCTATGAGATAAGATGGCCCTTGAATATTTTTGAGTCTTAAAACAACTTTTCAGGCAACTGGAAAGAAAATCTAAAGGGTAAGGTATCTCTTACTTTCCATTTTACTCTTGAAAAACTTAAAACTTCTCTCTAACAACACCTAACATTTATTGACAGCGTACTAGGTAATTTAGATATAGAATCTCATCTTCTTTTGATCTCATCTTTTTTCTTACAGAAGGGAAACTTAAGACTTGGGAAATAAGTAATTCCCCAGGGTCCTAGAACTAACAGAGCCAATATTGGAGTTCTATTCTGTTTCCAGAAATAATATTTGAAACTCTGTATTTACTGTTTCTCAGAAAAAAGGAAGAGAAAACCATAGCAGACAGAAGAAATTTAGTGAATTCTTTTGTTTGGGGATTTGTTTTTTTTAGGTCTTTGTTTGGTTTTTCTTCTTTTCTTTCTTTCTTTCTTTGTTTCTTCTTTTTTTTTAAGTGGTGAATTCCAGAATACTTAGGATGAGGCAAACATAATAAAAGACTGAGACTTGGCATCAGAATGTCTGGGAGCTTGGTCCGTTACTATTTTTCAGCCGTGTAACCTCAGACCAGGGATTCCTAAGTCCTCCCAGGTATAGCACTTCCTGACTTGACACTCTAACATCATAATATAAGATATACAGGAGGATTTTGTCAATGATTTAGTTACTGTAGTCATTATAATTTGAGAATCAGGGCCTTAAAAATTAACACATTAAAACTGAAAATAGGGGAAGCCGGGATGGCTCAGTGGGTTAAGCGCTCACTTTGCAGCGCCCGGGACTGGGGATCGAGTCGCGGCCCCAACCCATGCAAAGCCATCTGCTGAACTGTGATGTGGCTGGTAACTGCCTAGGTGGCTTGGCAGCAGAAGTTATCGCCTCCCATCCTCAGTTTGGTTCCTGCCCCGCACAACCCCACATCCACCTGTGTCACAACTGATGATGTACAACTATGGAGGCTGCTTTGGACCCTTCCCTCTTCTCTCTGTCTCTCTCTCACCTTCTCTCAAAGAATAAAATAAATATATTTTTTTAAGAAATGAACAAATGCTAAAACCTCAGTAGGAATAAGAGTCGCCAATTGAAACATGTTATTTTTCACCCATAAGGGCTTAAGAAAATAAAGACACTCATATGTTCTCCATGGGCATAGTTTTTCTAAAGAGCAATTTTACAATACATATCAAAAGATTTATATTAATATTAAAATTATATCAGCACTTAAATTTTAGCTATATGAAAGTTTATTGCATTACTTATAAATTTCAAAAATAATAAATGTTTTATTATCTTACTCAGAGATCACTACTTGAATATTTTATTGTTAAATGTCTTAATTTTATTCTGTACTCACAAACACACGCACGCACGCACATAAATTTAAAATTACTAATTGGATACTGTGTAAATCCTGTTTTAACCTGCCTTTTGCCTTAACAATATACAATGAATAAATTCACTATAATTTGTTTAATACACTGTTGTTGGACATTTGGGTTTTAACCAATTTTTATATCAGAAATTGTAGCTTTTTTGTACATGTTCTTTGCCTGTAGTTTTTTGTGTGTTTTTTTTTGTTTGTTTTTGTTTTTTTAAGATTTACTTTATTGTTTGAGAGAAGGTAGAGGAAGAGAGTGAGAGAGAGAGAGGGAAAGACAGAGAAGGGGGGAGGAGCCAGAGCAGTCTCCATAGTTGTACGTCATTAGTTGTGACGTGGTTTCATTCCACACAGGTGGATGTGGGGCCGCTCAGGGCAGGACACTGAACCTGGGACCTCCTGGGTGGGAATTGAGAACCTTCACCATTGAGCCATCCCAGTGGCTACCAGTTGCACCACAGTTCAGCATATAGGTTTGCACAGGTCAGGGCTGGGAATTGAACACTGGACCTTGCAATTGCGAGGCAAGTGCTCAACTACTGAGCTATTTTTAAAGAACAAAAATTTGCCAGGACATCAGCCTGGCACTCCACATACACCACTCCTGCCCTGCTCGTTAGTGGCAGGGCTTCCTATTTCAGTTATTCAATGCTGGACTCGTTGAAGAGTTGCTTTGTCCCACAGAAGTCTGAGGATTCATTCCACTTTCCCCATGTTTAGCTCTAAGACAACCCATATTGAGTCTCTGGACCATGAATATCAAAGGTAGTGACCTCTGTACATGGATGGGCAATTTCTTCCCTGAACAAACATTCAGACCTTCTGAAACTCTAGGAATGAATGAGTCCAGAATGAAATTCTAACACATTCTCCAACATGGATGAAGCTTGAGGATATTATGCTAAGTAAAAAAAAAAAAATTTTCAGGAAAAACAAATACTATGTAATTGCACTTATGTGAGGTACCTAGAATAGTCAAATTCACAGACAGAGAATGGTTGCCAGGAACTGAGGGAGACAGGGATGGGGATTGTTGTTTATTGGGTACAGTTTTGTTTTGCAAGATATAAAGAGTCCCAGAGGTGAATGGTGGTAATAGTTGCACAACATTGTAAATGTATTTAACATACCTGAACTATATACACTTACAGTGGTTAAGATGGTAATGTTTATGTAATGTGTACTTTATCACAGTTAAAACAAACAATAACTCCTCTTTCAAGGCCTGGAAATAGATTTTTTTGCCATCCTTAATACGTAAGTGTTTGAATTCTGTATGTACATTATTGGAAGACTTGATTTTGTGTCTTATTAGGTGAAACTTACTTTGTGAAAACCAGATACTTGTTGTTTTACTGCTTGGGAAGAACCCTTTCACCCTTATCGGTTAACTGAGCTCTGTGTGTTACGAAAACAAATGTTGCATTGCACCAGAAGTGGTCAAGTCCCTGTGAGCCGTCCACCTGGGACTACAGTTTGTACCATGGTAGCAGAGCTGAAGGCATGTGTAATCTCCTCCCCAGTGAAAACTGGAAATAAAATAGCGCAGGGAGGCATTTATAAGAGCTCTAGTCTCTTCAAAATGCCATGGGGGTCCTGGATTTAAAACTGTGAAGTTAAGCATTAAGCGATCAGTTTGTTCACTCAGCATGCAAAGTCTCTCAGCATTCTCTTCACAATATACTCAAATCTGGTGTCTCCTCACCAATGCTACTGGCAGCTTCATCAAAGCCACCATCTCCTCATGCCTAGATTACTGCAGGTCTTCTAGGTAATGTCCCCACTTCCCTCTTCCCCTGCTGGCTTCTGTTTTCCACACAATAACTAATTTTGTTAAAATGCAACTCAGAGTTCTCATTCTTTTGCTCAAAACTCTGGTGGCTTTCCATCTCCCTCAGAAAACAATACAAAATTGCAAGTATCAGATGTGCTTAATGTACTCATTACATGACTAAAACAACAGGGGAATGCTTATTAATCATCAGAAACTGAGCTAGACATGGGAGTACAAAGACAAATGACATTGTTTTCTCTCCAGTAGTTTATATTCTGGCATGTCAGATAAACACATAAATGAATAAAAACAAAAATAATGTTATTTTCCCCCTGTCAGTGTCTGAATAAAGATAGTTTGAATATAAACGATGAAATGGCAAGTTCTACCTGGTTGAGAAGAAGATGAGAGGGAAAGGTGATAATTGAGTCATAAAACAGTAAAAATTCCAGGGTGAAATAGGGTGTGAAGAGGCATTTTTCTCTGAGCAAGAGAACCACAGAAACAAAGTTTATGATGAGGTGTAAATTCATAGCCAAGGAACAGCAGGCATGTAATGTGGTGGAGACATAAGGCATGGGACAGGGGCTAGAGGCCAAAGGTTAGGTTAGAAAAAGTAAATTAAAAGCATTCAAGGTTTGTATTTGCACTGTTTGAGTTACGAACATCTTCTAGGCAGTGGGGAACCAATGAGGTGTTTTTAAGATGCGACTGGATTCAATTTATGTATCTAGAAGTAATAGGAAAAGCCCATTAAAGAGTTCAGAGTTAGTTAATCGTAAGAACTAATATTAATTGAATGTCTGCTATTTACTAGGCTTCACTCTATAGCCTTCACTTTTATTTCATTTGATTCTCAGATCAACCTATGTAATCAGTAGTTAGCCTCCCCCTGTAGAGAAGGAACTGCTAAGGCAGAGACATGTTAAGCCTAAGGTCATACTGTAGTAAGTTACAGAACCAAAACAGAAACCCAGAGAATCCGACTTTAGAAAAGAGAGGAGAAAATAATGTAGTAAGGAAATAAAAGTTTTAGAACATAGTCTTTTATCAAGTGTAAGGTATAGGGAGGGATAAGAGCCTACCTTGTACTCTAGACTTCTAACTTAAATAACTGAATGGATGGGAGTGTGGATTACCAGTGTAGAAGATGGGACAGATTTAGAAGCTAATGTGTTTTGCATATGTGTGTTTTCATATACCTCTGCAAAATCTAGAAAGCATGTGGACATATGCGTAAGCAGATAAACATACAGGTTTGGATCTCAGGTGAGGGTTGGAGTGAGAGATGCAGATTTGAAAATCACTAACCATGCGAGGAGAAGTCATAGGGTGAACAAAATCAAGCATTGAGAGAAGAGTAATACTATTAGTTGAATTGTATCCCTTTAAAGGGCTTTGAAGTCCTAATGCCCTGAGCCTGTGAATGTGACAACTTGGAAACAGAATAGGGTCTTTGCTGATGATCAAGTTAATATGAGATCATTAGTGTGGGTCCTAATCCAATATGACTGTGTGTTTATACAAAGGAAACATTTGGACACAAACTGACACACTACTGCGTGAAGATAAAAGCAGAGATTAGAGCGATGCATCCACAATCCGAGGCACGTCCAAGATTGCCAGCAAACCACCAGGAGCTAGGAGACAGACATGTAATAGAGTCTCCTTCACAGCTTCAGAAGGAACCATCCTGCCAACACCTTGATCTCAGACATCTAGTCTCCAGCACTGGGAGACAATTAATTTCTGTTGCTTAAGTCACCAGTTTGTGGTACTTTGTTAGGGCAGCCCTGAGAAACTAACACAAACAATAGAGAAGTAAGTGCTTGGAAGAATTATTGGTGATGATGGAGCAGATACTGTCAGTTCAAAAACAAGTTTGCCAGTCAAAAGAGCAGGAAAGGCTGTTCCAAGAAAAGCATGAGTTTGTGAAAGCGGGCAGAAGTATAAGGAAGGAAACACCAGCAGTTTGCACTGGGCTAATCCCAAGCTGTAGCTGTGGAGTGGTGAGAGGAGAGCGACCTGTTCATGAAAGCCCCTGTACACTGCACTAGCGCACACTTCACCTAATAGTTGATGGGTAATAGTTAAAGACTCAAAAGAATGATTGAATCTGTTTTGTGTTTAAAATGCTACTGGTCTGTAAATATAGTGGTAGCAACAGCATAGTTTTTGAATCTATCAAAATTACTAGAGCAAAACTGAAGTATCGTGGGCAATACCTACAATAAACCTCAGTGCTGAGATACGCCCAAAATTACCTAGGAACAAATTAGTGACAGCTTATCAGAGCCATGTGATTATCAACAACTACGCAAAAAGAAGCAGAGGGAAGGCTGTGAGAACAGGAAAGCCTCTAAATCCCCAGTAGTACTCACTGGGAAGTGCAGTGGGCTCCTCTACACTGACCAGATGTCCCATTTTAAATGGGACAGAAAACAGTGGTACGGTCCCATTTTAAACACTACGTGTGGTCAGCCTAGTCTCATTGGGCTAAATTCAAGGTGTCAGTAGGCTGACTATACGTACCATTTGAAATGGGACAGTACCATTTTTATTTTTGTCCTGTTTAAAACAGTATGTCTTAGAGGAGCAAAAGTGACTTGAAATGTGCTCGCAATGATCCCATGCAAGAGGCAGCCAATGGGACCGTAATGTCACAAGGGTGGATGCTATTGAATTGGTCTTTTACTAACAAACTGAAGACCCCTCCTAAAAGGATCCACATTGAGGAGAATCTGCTGGGGATAGATTTCAAAGTGAACAGAACAGGGACAACCACAGCAATGAGAGAAGGTCCACATTCAAGGTCAGGGCCAGGGCAACAGAGGCAGCTGATCTCAAAGTTAATAAGTCATAGTGTTTCTATCGTTGTGCGAGAAAAACAAAGAAATAAACTCTTGAATGGTGACACCAATAAAGCTATCCTAGCCTGCTTACACCTTCTGAAAGTACATTAAAACTATAAGTTAACTAATTTTTAAAGCTTAGCAACAAGAAAAATATTAAAATTATAAGAGAATAAGAAAAATAGTGATGTTTCTATAGACAAGTAAAGTATACCAGAAAACCACATGTAGAAAACAGATAAAAACCATAAACACACATTGCAAAATGAGGTGAAAGAAATTAAGAGAATTATAAAAAGCATGAAAAAACAATATAAATCAAATTAAAGAAAATAGAAAAGAATAAGTAGAAAAAAGTAATATTTAACAAGATGCTATAACTCAACATAGAATTCTAATTATTTTTAAAAATTAACTTCAGAATGAAGACTCAACTATTAACAGAAATAATGTGACACTATTCAAACACCAGAGTTAGAAGATAAATACAAGATAGAAAGGAGGAAAATAATCTATATCAAAATCAATTTTAGATTAAAATATTCAGAGAAGCCGATAGAGATGGAAGATAAACACACAACATAAATAAGCAGGAGACCTCAAAGAAGAAAATCAAAATAATGGATTAGAAAAAAAAACACTATGTGCTATAATATGGGTAGACTTGACACTACAGATTGAAACTTGAAACTACGTAATGAAGAGGCATTCCGAGAAACTGGATGTAGAACAGCCAATACCAAGATACATTCTAATGAAACTAAACTTTAAAAAAAGTATATATTCCTTTGGACATCCAAGCAAAAAGAGAAAGAATATCACATTTTTACCAGACTTTTCCTGACAGCACTCCACGCTAGTAAGCAATGAAATAACAGATTTAATATGCTCAAATAAGTGAATTGCAGATCTTGGATCTCTCTTGGCATATGCATGGATTATATAGGCATCTGACCGGACCCTCTCTAGTCAAAAGCTTGGCCGGGGCTTTCCTGCTCTTACATGTCCTTGCTCTCTCCCTACTATCCTTCTTTCTGTGCATCTAAGAACCCTTGTGTTGGGTAGGTGCAGTTCTATCACAGTTTCTAGAAATGGACACGAATCTCTAAAACTGTGAAACTATAGGGTCTGCATAACAAAAGAAACCTTATCCTCACCCAAGTCAAAATTGATCACCACATGCTGTTATAAATATACAAGAACTCAGAATAGTGAACCTATGCACCTTTTTAAAAGGACCTACTAGAAAATAAGCTTCAGACAACCATACTGTAGAGATACTGACCTGAGGAATGTAGTTATATTCTAGCCAATAAAAAAAGAAAGGCGAAAGACTCAGAATATCAGCATTTTACAACCCCTAGTGAATGAGTGGATCTAGGAAATGATCATCAGTGAATGACATCATATAAGAGAGCATTAGTAACTCCTCAAGAAAGTACTGAATATCACCTGCTAAAGATGATCAAACTTGAATCTGATCAAAATTCCAACTGTAACTACACAGTTGAAGAAAACACAAAGAACAGATAATGTTAACCATACCATGTGAATGAAGTCATCAAAATTAAAACAATGAAAAATATGTGAGAAATGAAGAGGGGATTTATGGTATAAAAAAAGACAAGATACCTATCAAGTAATCACCATGTATAGGCCTTGTTTTGATTGTGTTTTAAACCGACTACAAAAAATATAGTAAAGGAAAATATGAACACTGAATATTTGATAATATTAATGAACTATCATTTGTAAGTGTATCAATGGTATTTCATTTGTGTTTGTAAACTATTTCAATAAAATTTTTACAGATGGATAATATGATACCTGGGATTTGCTTCAAAATAATCTGGTGTCTTGGAATAAGTGAAATAGAAATGTAAAAAGATTGGCAATATATTGAAAATTACTTAATCTGGGTGAACGGTATAATAGATTCAATACACAAGAGTTTCTCCTTTTGCATATATTTGAAATTTTCAATAACAAGTTTTTTAAAAACATCAGGAGAGTTTACAAGTACATACATTCTGGTACTTCAGAGTTGCATCGTGTCCTGGGAGAAATCCATCTCCTGAATGTCGTTGAGCACATTAGGAACTGACAAGAGACTGTGTGTGCAGATTTCCAAAGTAGCAAACTTTCTTCACCCAGGTTTCCAACACACTTCACCTCACTCTTCATAGTGCAATTCACGAGAATGCCTCTAATGAAGACTAAAATTCCAGTGATTTCTTAAGGTGAATAGTTAAAAATAAGGGAACTCATAAACAGTTAACTTTGAGTCTTAAGTTGTAAGCCAGTAGGATAGTTGTTTCTTGTATGTGCTTGCAGATAGTAGCTCACAGAAAAGAAAAACAGCCCTGGTGTTTGCATTATAGATTATCACTCATGTCTTTCTTATTCTTTGTGTTTTCTTTCTAGATATTTCCACACCATATACTTGGGTATTCGAAGTCGGCAGAGTGGGGAGAACGACAGGTGGAGGTTTTACTGGAAAATGGTGTATGAGTATGCAGACGTGAGTATGCTGCATTTGCTAGCCACCTTTCTGGAAAGTGCTCCGCAGCTGGTCCTGCAGCTCTGCATTATCGTACAGACTCATAGCTTACAGGCCCTCCAAGGTAAGGGCTTGTGATTTGGTTTCTGAATTGGGGGAAAGACTGACTATTTTTGTCACAATCCAAAGAACTGTTCTAATACCCTTTGTTGACCCAGACCAGTGCTTCCTGTTACATCTCAGCAGTTGGGCGTGAGAATTTCTTCTTTACCATAACTTGTCAGGGCTAATTGATAGAAAGACAAATCTTTTTTGCCCTCACGTGGCCCTCTGGGTAGGGAAAATATTTTTTATTTTATACTTGGTCAATGTGAGAATAGAGTCAACTGAGGCTTTCTGGTTTATACTAGAGTAATTTCCAAAAATAAAAGAGCCATAGCTTACTTGCTCTCTCCCACCCCTCTCTAGCCCTCTCTAATATTGTATACGATATAATGATTTATATGATATGTATGGGTATCAGGGTAACCACTACTATTTTCTTTTAACATTAAGAAACAGAGAGAGCAAAATTAAAAGAAAATAGTAGGAACTATTTTAATATTTGGAAAAGGAAGGTATAAAAATTTCAATATTTAACAATATATTGTTTATATACTACTGAGTGTTTTTTATGAATATTATTATCAAAGTAATATTTTTATGTTTTGCTGTCTTGTTTGACAATCTCATCAGTAAGACTATTTTGTTTTTAATAAATCTGCCCTGATGGTTCATTAGGGCCTGCTGCTCAAATCTTTTCTAGAAGCAGAAAGAAGGTTAAACAGACCACTGAGTGGATAGGTGAATAAATGGGTAGATAAGTAGCAATTTCCTAAATAAAGAGTTTCTTGGTAATTTGGCAATCCTGTTACTAAGTAGATGTTATTAAACAGTTAATGTACAGAATGTGCTTGTTTTGTTTCAGTGAAGCAAGCCAT
>PVKE010050556.1:0-10912 GCA_004027555.1 Craseonycteris thonglongyai
CAAAAGCTTATTTGTGAGGGGCTATATAAAATTTAAGTATTTTTCTCTGTTGAAACAATGTTTTTCACACTGCTTAATTCTCTATGCCAGCTCCTGAAAGCCAGTGGAATGTAAACGGTACTGTGAGTCTAGAATTAGTGCTACAGAATTATTAGTGTTATCGGTACCTTGTTAGTACCACAGAGTGCAAGGAATATCTAAAACAACATTTCTAGAAGAAAATGACTAGTGCTCCAATTTAGAATGCCACAAACATGACTCCCTCTGTGGAAAGTCTTTAGCAGTCCTGAATCTGAGGCCATGTTGGTGTCTTTCTTGGTCTTAGTCCAAGGTGACCAGACGTCCTGCTTTTGGCGGGACAGTCCCGATTTTTAACAATTTGTCCCGCGTCCTGCGGTGTTTTAAAAAAGTCCCGATTTTTGGAAAGAATGCACAACAAGCTATAGAACAGCGGGAGAACGGGAAGGGAATATATGGTTTTTGGCGGCCATGTGGCTATTTCGCCAGGATATAAGTTTTATATTATTTTTGTTAATTTTATGTTAAACTTTAATAATAATAACAAATAATTGTTGAGAACTCATTATCGAAAACTGCTTATCAAAGTTCGCATTGTTGATCAGTTATTAGAATTCGACCACCATTATTTGGACTTAATGAACAATGGCATTTTTTGGCATTGGCAACGACGAAAACATTTTGTAACTGTCTCTCAGATGAAACATATCGTACTGCGTGCTAGTGCTAGTTAAATAAGTGATGTCAACAAATCAGCTATTCAGATAATTTAGGTAAGTAATTTATGTATTTATTTCATAAATACATAAATTTTCTTGAATTTAGCAGACAGTACTCGTATTATTTATATTTTAAAGTGGCCACAAAAAGTCTAGCGCTGGCCTTGAAAGTGACACTTGTGATGTCAACAAATCAGCTATTCAGATAATTTAGGTAATTTATTTATTTATTTATTTATTTCATAAATACATAAATTTTCTTAAATTTAGCAGACAGTACTCGTATTATTTATATTTTAAAGTGGCGGCAAAAAGTCTAGCGCTGGCCTTGAAAGTGACACTTACGACTTACGTTACGGCAAATTCAGAGGAAAAATAATACAAGTTAGTATTGTTATTATTTAGAAATATAGGATTACAATTAAAATAATTTCTAAAATATAGTTACTTTATAACAATCAAATTAATTTAATTTATAAACTAACAATAAAATATGTTCATGTAATTATGTACCTACTTACTGTGTTTTTAAGCAATATGTATATAATAATTTACAATATAATTTTAAATTACTTTGTTTTAGATTTTTAACATAATGAGTAAGAAAAGAGGATACAAATTCAATGATGATCTAAGAAGTGAATTTCTTTTTATTAAAAAAACCAAAAGCGATTACATGGTAAAATGTGAGAAATGTAATGGTGAATTTTCTATTTCACACGGCGGGAAGAATGTTATTTCAAAGCACTTGGAGACACAGAAACATAAAAGATATTTAAATACTGCATCTTCCTCCAAAATACAGGAATTTTTTCAGAAAACAACTTATGGAGATGAAGAAAAGAAATTAGCATTATCAGAAGGACTTGTGGTCTTTTCATGCTATTAATCACAATCATTCCTTCAGATCTATGGACTGTACATCACAAGTTGTCAAAAAGTTATTCAACAAAAAATCTGCCTGTGCTAGAACAAAATCTGAGGCAATTGTGTGTAATGTGCTTTCCCCATATGCATTTTCAGAATTAAACAAAAATCTAGAAAAGATTAATTTTATATCCATATATTCTGATGCATCTAATCATAAGGATATAAAGTTATTTCCAACCATTATTAGATTTTCTGGTTCGGAAACTGGAATAAAAATTAGAATTTTAGATTTCATTTCTTTGCCCAGCGAAACTTCTGAAATAATTTTCATTTACTTTATTAATATTTTGGTAAAAAACAATTTAAAACATAAAATGATTGCATATTGTGCAGACAACACGAACGCAACTTTTGGAGGGAAAGCGAGAAGAGGTACAAATAATATTTTTTATAAATTAAACAAAAACCTTAATCAAAATATTATTGGTGTTGGTTGTGCAGCACACATAATACATAACGCCATTCAAACAGCTGCTGACTTGTTGCCCGTAGATGTGGAAAAAATTGTTATTAAAATATATTCTTATTTCTATATATACACTGTGCGCATTAAAATGCTTAAAGAATTTTGTGAAACTGCAGAAGTCGAATATCAGAAAATACTTGGATACAATAAAACGCACTGGTTAGCTCTTTTGCCAGCTGTCGAAAGATTTTTGAAAATATACGATCCTTTGAAATCCTTCTTTCTATCACAGAATAAAGTCCTAGAATTTTAGAAGAGTTTTTTGAAAAAGAATCTTCAAAAGTTTGGCTAGAGTTTGTACACAATCAAGCAGCTGTTTTTCAAAATGCTATAAAACTTATTGAAGGTGACAAAATTTTGGTAATCGAAGTAGCAAATGAAGTTAATAATTTAAAATTTCAGTGTCAAGAGCCGTTAGAAAATAATTTTCTTCTGTTAACTATCCGTAATAGAATAAGCCAGCTAGAAGAACAAGGTGCAATAAATCGTGCAGATATCATGAATCACGTTAAAAAGTTCTATAGTAACTGCATAGATTATTTAGAAGACTGGACGGTACATTACAATGATATTGAACATTTTCATTGGGTTACATTAGAACAAAAACTTAATTGGAATGTTGTGCAAAAATCATTCGATCATATTACTCAAAATTTCCCATATAGTAATATTTCCAAAAATGATCTTTTTAATGAGGTATCATTAGTAAAAAAATATATTGATAAGGAAAAGGTTAAATCTTGGGCATCAGAAGAAATCACAATAGAGAACAAATGGTTAGAAATATTTCATCATTTTGAAACAAACCATGTTCCATACAATAATGAACTAAAAATTGTGGAATACGCGCTGTCCTTACCAGGAACTAATGCTGCGACTAAATGCGTTTTTTCTACGGTAAATAAAGTGTGGACATCAGAAAAATCACAATTAAGTGTTGAGACTTTGAAAGCGATTTTATGTGTGAAATATAATTTAACAAATTCTTGTGAAAAATTTCATGACCTTTTAAACAACGACAGCAATCTACTAAAAAAAATTCACTCAAATGAAAAATATGCCAAATAAAATACTATACATAATTTTTTTATGTATTATATTTGTAAATTGTACTTATGTTGAAATTAAAAAATATATATTACAATATTATTTTTGCGTTCTATGAAAATTTTTGTTGCTCCATATAGACCAAATTTTTAATCAATAACCCCCTCCCCCCGGGTCAATGGTGTCCCGCTTTACCAATGTTAAAATCTGGTCACCTTATCATAGTCAAAAGATATAAGACAGGGGGAGGGTGGTCTGAGGAGTAGGAGTGCTAAGGAGGGGCTAAAGCAGGTACAGTCCTCCTGAGATTACCTATAGTTTGGTTCCGGTTTCAATGGACCAAAGCTCTTTGAAGGCATGAGAGTATTTTACCTATCTCTGCATCACAGGCATATAGCACAGAGCCTGGGTCACTGAAAATGCCCAGTAAATATGAAAAATATTAAGCAAGATTCTATTTACTGAACTTAGTTCTGCACTTAGTTCTTGATTATGACATCTCATGAGGAACTGTCACCCGCGATTTTATAAGGAATCTGAGTTTTGAGAGACTAATTGACTTGTAGATCCAAGATGGCAGAATCCAGGGCCTCATGGGGAAACCAGTTTGCTTGCATAGTCTAAGACCCAGCACCCTTCCCTCCCCGAACCACTGCCTTTACCAAGTGCTACTGACTAGGACTCCTCTCTCCTGGGAAACAGATTACATTACCACTGTATAGTTTCACGTTTTCCTTAGATCCTCATTATCCAATGAAGGCTTATGGAAGGTTTTTACTAAGAGTAAACATAGAAAAATGGTATACAAGGTTCCCTCTCCCTCCCCTCTGTCATGCCTGTTCAGATTTTGCCAAACGTAAAATATGAAAAACTTTCCACGTACACTGATTTGAAAACGATGCACTAAATTATACTCACAGTTCTGCCAGTGTTTGAAGTAAGGTTCTGTTCTGACTATCTTTCTTCAGGTGGTCCCGAACTGCTTGAACTATTACTGTATTGTTGTATAGATCTCCGGGCCATTCTCGGACCAGAGTGGCAAAACCCTAACCCAGTGAGGAGACAGAAGGAAAACTCTTTAAATAGGATAACAATCCAAATAGTTGAGATAATGCCTAAAAGTATTTATAGGAACAACAAAATAATTTTATGATGAAAACTAGTCCATAAACACATCATCAATTTTCAGACTATGGCTTGGGGCTGGTGAGAGAGGCAGGGCATTACTGCACACTAATCTCCATTTACCATTCCTGGGAAGAAGGTGGTGCCATTCACTTCTGCTCTTATTTGATAAAATGCACGAGTAAGAAAAGCCCCTGGTCCTTCAATAAAGCACCACTAACACAGAGTGTAGGTTTGACTTGCTCTGTTCTCACTCTGCACCAACTATAACATTTGGATGACATTTTTCACATCTTGCAGTTACTGTCAGTGTCAGTTACTCCCTCCATCACGTTCTATGTACTTTAGGTCTGGGTTCCATAGCCAGCAACACTGTGCACAGTGGTTTGTTCCTGTAGTGGGATCTCCCAGTATCCCACATTCAACAAGCTACCATCTTTGTTCTCCTCTTACTCCTGCCTGTCAAACTAGTTTTGTTTGGGAATTTGAGACTTAGGCTCAAGTCTTATTTCTAGCTCTTACCCTCACTATCTCTGCTTCTCCTCCACAGCTGATTTTTGGCCAGTATCCTGGGCAGTCTCTGCCCTCCTGATTTCTGAGAGTAGAGCCACATTATAGCAGAGAAGTTTATTTACTGATCTTTGACTAAAGTTAGAAAAAAGCCTAATGCTTTAATGCCTAATGCAACTAATGCTTTAATGAATTATTTTGAATTTCAATGATATTTAGAATTCTGTAAAGTACCAGGATTTGATAAGAAGAAAATCACAAAAGATTCAGAAATACAGTCACCATTAAAGTCCTACCCTAAAGTGACCCCCAGGATCCCAGAAAGGATGACAAGAAACTAGAACAATAGGTTAGACATTTCCATTCAAAGTGCAACCTTTCTACACATGAGCACAATGCAGTTTGACTTGAGAGATTTGGGGAGGAGGACTCACTTAGTAAAGATGATAAACTTTATAAAACCACTGAATCAGAACATTAAAATGTTCTCTGAATCAAAATGATAGTTTGAATAAAGTTTCTGATTTCTTAAAACTGTATAATTTATAAAATAAAAAAGTCTGAAAAGATTTCTCCCCAAACACTGGCAGGTATCAGTATCTTAAAGGGCCCTTTAGAATTAGATCTTAAGATCTAAACATTATCTTAAAGTAAAATAGTGTTTGCATATTTCTGCTCCTTAAACTGAATCAATTATTGGCTAAAAATATATCTTACCAAGGTATTTAGTACCCAGTAGGCACTCAAAACACAAGAGTTCGTTTTCTCATTCACCCTTTAGTCTGATTACCTCTTTCTATTTCTATATATTAACATGTTTTGCAAGCCACCTAACATTCTCATGGGAAAAAATTTGTAGATAAACTCTTCCTTATCTTTAAAATCTAACATCAGAATAAGAAAGAAGGCAACAACAACCTGCACCATACTGTGAGGCACCAGAAATGAAAACTAATCAATTAGGGTTCAGAACATCGTAAGGATTGAAGATGGTGCCACTTTTATTACAGACTCTGGAAGTTGGCCCAAAGCTAGAGAATCAATTGCAGCTGGTTTATGGATCCTCCTACCACCAGTCAAAGCTCTGAAAAAGAGCTTATTTGCCCTATCTAGAATGTGCCCACAAGAAATCTTACCTTTTCCTTTGCTCAGAGGGGGAACTAGGCTGAGTCTAGTTAGCCACACTTCATTGATAGCTTTATTAGAGAACTGGCATATTATATAATAATGTATCTTTGTATCAGGGTTTTTCAATCTCAGTACTGCTGACTTTTGAGAACAGATCATTCTTTGTTGCAGGGGCCTATCCTGTGCACTGTGGGATTCCTGCTGGCCTCAACCCTCTAAATGACAGTAGCACCAACTCCCCAGTTGGAACAACCAACAATGTCTCCAACACTGTCAAATAAATGTTCCATGGGGATACAACCAGCTGCTGTGGAGAACCACTGGGAAGTGACTCAGACTAGCAGAGAATACTGAATGGGCATCATTCCAGACACATATGTATGCCTAGTGCCTAGCACACTCCTGGAATATAGTAGTCACTAAACAGATATTTTCTGAATATGTGCTAAATGAACAAAATTTAAAAATCATAATCCATTTTAGATGCATACAAACACCAAACTTAAACTACAATCCAGGCATGCCTATTTACTAAATGTATGGCCTTGGGCAAGTTATTTAATTTCTTAAATCTCTAGTTTCTTCATCTGTAAAATTGGATATTACTATTTACAGTGTTGTTGGGAGTGTTAAATCACAATATGCATGTGAAAGTGCAGAGTGTATAATGAATTTATGTACTTTCTCTTTAATCAATAAGCAAACATAATTTCCAATCCCTATCCCCATTCCTGCACTCTCACTTTCTCTTTAACCCTCCTTTGTCAAGCTTAGTTCTGAGTCTCATGCATTATCAAGTTCTGATTTCTTTAGGGGTAGTATAAGCATCAATAGCAGCTGCAATTCTATTTATGAAATCCCCAAATGGCACTTAGACCCTTTTTCTTTAGTTCTATTTAGGAGATAACTTTAAGGAATTCTTTAAAATATACATGGATTAGAGATTTTCACCATCTACATCAACATTAGCTATCATCGAGTATATCTACTTCAGTTTCACCTATCACACACAAACTGCAAATCTGATCATTATAAAGCAGGTGTTCCATTGTATTATTTTTTTTTAATTTCTTAACATTTTCCACTGAGAACAAGTATAATAAATATGACCACTTGGAATGCCATACCTCATAATCACTTTCCAAAAATTCATGCAAGATCATTTCATAGATGAGTGGTTTCAGAACTGGATCTCCTCTTGGCAAATAAGGACTAATAGCCTAGAGAAGGAAAAGAAAAAGTCCATTAAAAAGTGGTAGAACGCGGGAAAGCCGGGACGGCTCATCGGGTTGAGCGCTCGCTTTGAGGCCCCAAGGACCGAGGATCGAATCCCGGCTCCGGCCCAGGCGGACCCACATGCTGAACTGGGGAGTTCCCACAGTTCGGTTCTCTAGCTGTCTCTGTCTCTGTCTCTCTCTCTATCTGTCAAGGGTAAAATAAAAATAAATATGCACTGAAGATAAAATAATTACTCTCTATAAATATAAAAGAAAAAAAAAAAAAGGTGGTAGAACAAAACTGTTTTATGCAGAATATACAAAGATATATTTCCAATTTTAAAACTTAAAGCAACAAAGTACCTTGGAAATTTATTATGAAAAGGTTCAAATAAACTACTTTTCTACAATACATTATAATTTATTTTTAAAAGGATATATGTGGTATATTTATGTATGAGTGAATGCGTAAAAAGTTCCCTAGGTTAACCTGCATCTCTGTTTTTCCTGATGAATTAAAGAAAATCTAAATAATAGAAAGGAGGTCATAGAGATGATAAAAGTCAACTTTTTAAGTAATCAACCAGTACAGGTAATCTATCTATTCAACCTTCTTTCCTTCAACTAGAATATATCAACCTTAAAAAACTCACAATCATCTTTTGAAATAGGGGAAAATACCTTGTATTCTTCAGCTATTTCAGTGCTGTTAAATGTCAAATTTCTAAATACTGTTAAATGCCTCTGAAGTGCACTACGCACCACAGCCTCCATGCCAAGGATTTCACAGCCCCAGAGGGAAGGTGTATAGACCTCTAAGCACCCAATTGTACTATTATGTGGGAACTGGTATAAGTGAGGGATTAACAAGGTGTTGTGGCTAATCTTGCATACTGAAGCAGAGATCACAGAGACCTAATTCAATCAGGCAAAGAGTGAAGGTGAAGGCCTACCCTCACAGAGGCACCAGCATGAGCAATGGAATGAAGCCATGAAAGCATACTCTGTATTCAGGGAAGTCAGAGTAGCTCAGAGATGTGAGAGGGCTCACTGAACAGAGATGAGACTAGAGAGGAAGGTGAGGTGGGACCATGAAAAATATTCAGATTTTATGCTATGGGCAGGAGGGAAGCAATGATACCAGGGGAGTTAGAGTAGCACATTTATTTTTTTAGAAACAGCTAACTCTGGATTAGCATTGTCTATACATCTACCAAGAGTTAAGAGTTAATTTAAGGCAGTGATACCAAAAGGAAAGAGAAGCCCAATTGATACTGACAAGGTAAAACTGACAAGAATTGGAGATTAAATAGAATAAGGTAAGTCAGATGTTCTCATCAAAACAGTGGCTTTGAATTACTAAGCATGAAGAAATGGGTATAATGTGAAGTCATAAACACAGACTGAAAGGAGAAGGCTCAAATTTGGGGAAAAGCGAATTCACATAATTTGATGATCCTTATCAGCTGCATGTGTGTGTATGTGTATATACATATATACATACATATATACACACACACACACACACATATACACATACACACACACACACACACACACACACACACACACACACACACACACACACATATATTAGGTTGGTGTAAACCTAACTGCAGTTTTTGCATTGTTGAAATTTGCCATTTGATATTCTTAAATAAATGTGGTTATGGTATACATCATTTTAAAATGCATTTCTCACTTGATTTTTTTTGCTAATGATTTATTATTTGCTACTTATTTTATATTTACTTTAGACCATGAAAACGACATTAGAAAAAAAGAAAATTTGAGTGAGGTTCTTATTTGAGTTCAAAATGAGTTATAAAGCAGCAGAGAAAACTCACAACATCAACAATGCATTTGGCCCAGGAACTGGTAACAAACATATAGTGCAGTGGTGGTTCAAGAAGTTTTGCAGAGGAGATCCAAGATGGTGGCATGAGAGGAGAACGCCGATAACTGCCTGGGAAGGGCCTTGTGAACAGAGGGGAATCCACAGGGGAAACCCTGAGAAGAAACCTCAACTAAGAGAACCACACAACACGGAACAACACACAAAGGTTAGAGAAAAAAGGGGAGAGCAGGAGAGGAAAAGGAAAGCAGCGGTTCAGGGACAGAGACTCGGAGCGTGGCCCGGGGCTGGCAAAAACAAAGGGGGATTGGGGGACTACAGTCAAAGTGGAGCTGGATCGAGGGCGGGCTGGAAGCCGAGACCTAGGGAGCGTGGAATCCCCACAAGACTGTGGACAATTTAACATCCGAACTCAAGGGACAGCATACAGTGCCCTAATCAGATCCACAGAGCCTAAAGTGGAACAGGGACTGTGGAGCAGGGCGGCTGCACTTCCCGGCAGGCGGGGTGAGAGCAGGGCACCAGCCCACAACAGCTCAGCACCCCTGATTTACGGAGGAGATTGACTGTGAAGGAGTGCCTTCTGAGGACAGGGCTCTTGGAGTGAGGGCTGGGGCTTGAGTGGGCATAGCTGCATTGGACGTGCTTGGAGTGACTCCGGCGGTCTCAACAGAGCCGGAAGCATAGAGCGGCTGCCGCCCAAGCTACGGCCTGTGCGCACAGGGCTTTTGGCGCCCCACCCACCGGGCCTCCACGGTGAGGCTACCAGCGTGCAACTGGGCTTTTGGCGCCCCGCCCACCGGGACTCAGCGGCACCGCTGCCTGCTTGCCAGCACGCAATTGGGCTTTTGGTGCCCCGCTCACCAGGCCGCTGCTGCAACTCTGCCTGCACGGAAGTGACTCTGCCTGCGTGGAAGTGCGCGGCTGGGCTCTCGGCACCCCGCCCACTGGGCCCCTGCGCATCACTGTATGTGCGCACCGGGCTTTCGGTGCCCCGTCCACCGGGCCGCCCCGCAGCACCGCTGCCTGCTCGTCGGTGCGCTACAGGGCTTTTGGCACCCTGCTCGCCAGGCCACCGCAGCACCACTGCCTGCTCGCGGGACCGGCTTTCGGCGCCCTGCTCACCGGGCCGCAGCAGCACTGCTGCCTGCTCGCGAGCGTGCAGCGGGGCTTTTGGCGTCCCACCCACCAGGCCTCTGGGGCGTTGCAGACCGCGCGCGCAACTTGGCTGCCTGCCGGGTCTCCGCGGTGTCATTGCCTGTGCGCGGGCCTGCGCGGCCAACCGGGGCCACTGCCAAGCCCCAACCCATCCAAGTGCTGCCCTGCAGGCGTGCCTTACAGATACAACTGAAGGAGGGGCAGCCGGGAGGAGGAAAGACCAGAGCTCCTGTGCCCCGCCCACACTGAACCAAAAGCCCCCCTGCTGAAAGAGGAATCTGCTATTGTGTCTCAGGCCTGCCCCAGCTCCTACTCACATGCCCCCACCCCTGGCCACAACTTTACTACCATGCTATCTTACAGCTAAGACAGCAACCTGAAGTGCCCCAGGACACAGAAGTTGTCTCCTTCCCCCAACCCTCTCCCAAAATCTCCTTCTCCCACAACTGAGTCCAAAAGAAAAAATAAAGAGAAGCCCATCTGATAGGCAAACCCCCAGAGGGAAAACAGACTCATGCGTAAAGCAAAAAGAACCACATCAAACACAATGCACAGCACAGAATCCAAAGCCCCTCCAGAAGATCAGGGACAGTCTTTAGTAAAGGACCTTGCACACTTGGAATCAAATCTAAGTGAAACAGAATTCAGGGCTGCATTAATCAAGACACTCAGAGAGCTCACTCAATGCTGGCAAAGTACCCAGACACAGTTAAATGACCTCAACAAGAAATTTTCTGAG
>PVKE010050557.1:0-10917 GCA_004027555.1 Craseonycteris thonglongyai
AAATTAAAATTCATTCAAATACTTTTATTCTAAATGCACGGTTATCTTTTAAAATCACTACTGTTAAGGTATAATA
Organism: Craseonycteris thonglongyai; assembly: GCA_004027555.1. Lineage (NCBI taxonomy): Eukaryota > Metazoa > Chordata > Mammalia > Chiroptera > Craseonycteridae > Craseonycteris > Craseonycteris thonglongyai. The sequence goes on from PVKE010050557.1 coordinate 77, forward strand.
CTGTGTATAATACACCACAATAAAGTCAATTCTGACCAAAAGTCTTTATGTTGGGGGAGTAAAAAGAATAGCAAGGAAATGCACCAAAATATAGACTAGTTACTAAGTGTTCCCTCCTTTTTTTCCTAATACAAATGCATATAGATTTGTTTAAAAAAAAATATTAGTGCTAAAACATTTAAATTTTTTAATTAGACATGGTCTTATAGCCCTATGAGGGCTCATTTACTAAGTCAGCAACTTACAGCCCACTGGTTAGATCCAACCTAACAAACATGGAACACTTCCCCCATTAGCCTATGCCTACTCCCAACTATTCAAACTTTTCAATATCAAGTATTTAGTATTCACTGGAGGGTGGCAGAATTAAACCTCTTAGCAAAGTCTTGATATACTGGCTACCAGCATGTTACTTTTCCTTCATCTTGCTTGAAAATTCAGGACACTTGTCTTTTATGGTTAAAGTCTTACTACTGGCTCACAACCTCAATAAACTACAATGACAAACATAAGGATACAAAATGCAAATACACAAGTCAAACAATCAAAAACACTATTGACAGTTTAGTATTCATAAGTTATTATTTCAATTGGTCACTAGAATAGACAGGAACAAAGAATAGTATTTCATCTTCATTCATTCAGCACAAATGACCGAATAGATGGACTTTTACAATTCTTACAAAAGGGAAAAAATTACTTACTAGACTTAAAATTCAATGGCAAAGACTAGAAAAATAATCATATCTAGAAGTTTAATAAATCACAGCCCAAACTTTATCATCAAAGATCAAGTACCTCTTGAAATCCTGCCTCCACCCATTATGCCTGTTGCCTCATTTTAACCCAGTAAAAAATTAATCTAAAGATTACTTTTTTCCTACTTTTTCACAGGTTTTGCATATTAAGTATTAATGACTTCATAGTGGTTACCTGAGGGTAAGGGAGAGAGGGCAGAGGGTAGCCAAATATATGGTGATGGAAGGAGAACTGACTCTAAGTGGTGAACACATAATATAACACATAGACAAGGCTTTATAGAATTGTACACCTGGAACCTATGTAATTTTTACTAACTAATGTCACTCCAATAAATTTAACAATAAAAAAAAATTTAATGACTTTAACTTAAAAATTTCTAACAGTATACATTAATGAAAACTGCTCTATGTTGCACATTAATGGAACAATGTGGCAAAGTGTGTGGTTCGAATAGAATTTTTAATTGAGGCCTTAGTAAAGAAGTGTAGTATGCTAATTAGAAGTATAACCAAAAAGATTCTTTGAATTAATATTATTAATTATATTGAATCAAAACTTTAAACTTCAATATATACTTTAATCACAGGTTCTAAGTTTGAGTTTAACATCACGGACTGACCACAAATACATTTCCTCTTGCATTCCTTTCAGAGATATCTTATTATAATTAAAAGCACAATAAAAAAATTAAAAAAAAAGTTTCTACACAATACAGGAAAAACAGTAGATGATTTATTTTTACGGGGCAAAATAATAGTTTCTTGATAGAGAAAATAGTAAAAGAGATGGAAGTGAGCCTTGAGCAAGAATAGGTGGCTCAAAAGGCCTCCAACAATAGACGATTTTTAAAGTTTGAAAGCTGACGATTAGATAAAGCAGTATTAACTGACAAAGCACGACAAAGGAAGCCCAACCTTGGTGCCTACAAGAGTGATTGGGACAGGAACAAGGGAGCCAGTTTGTCTTACAGAATCCAAGGCAGGCTCAGAAGTCAATGATTTGGCCCCCAAATTCTTGCAGGGAGGCCTGTCAGTTAACAGGAAGTTGTACTCATTCCTGACACTTCCAATTAGATCTTGAGAGACAGCCAGGGACCAGCACACATCTGATGGAAGCCAATATGTAAGATAGATCAAAACAGGAAGAAGGAAATTAATAGGAGTGATAAAATTCGGGAGCAAATTAAAACTGAAAAAAAAAAAAGAATTCTTAACCTCAGAAAGAGAAGAAATTGCATTGGTGAAAGAACCAAATGCTGTTTAAAAAAAAAAAAAAGAATGACAGAGTATGAGAGAACTTGATAAATTAAAAATAAGATAGACAAAACGAAGTCTTTAATTGAAGGGCTGGCACGTAAAGTTAAGGCAATCTCCAGGAAGTAGAACAAAAAGACAAAATGAAAAATAGGAGAAGGAAAAAATTTAGAGATCTGTGCAGGAATACTGGTCTAAGAGTTCCAATATCTGAATAATAGAGAAGGAACAGAGTAAATATCAAGGAAGCAAAAATATACACTGAAAGGAGAGATCTGCAGACTCAATGACCCCAATAAAATGAAAAGGTGCACACCAAACCATATTGTAATATTTTAAAATCCCAGAGATAGAGAAGGTACCAAAAGCTGCCAGAGAAGGAAGAAATGGGGAGAAAAATGACAAAAATTGGTAATGTATAATGTAGCATACAATGCCAACAGATTCAAGAGCAACATTATCATGAGAAAACAGAAATGTCTTTAGAACTACAAAAATTAGTTTCAACTTAGAATTCTATACTTTATCACATAGGAGGCATTCAGAGAGCTTACATGTCTTAAAAACTTCTGCCCATTTACCCTTTCCCAGGGAAACATACTCCAGTAAAACAAGGGAGTACAAGACAGAAGGAAACATAGAATCCAGGACACAAGGGACCTAACACAAGAGAGCAGTTATGTGAGATCCCAGATGACTTCAAAGAGATATGCCAGGAAAACAGGTACAGGGCAGGCCTAGGGAAAACCAGGCTTTACTGGAGTAGGATAACAAGAGAGGGGAACATTTCCAAGGAAAAAAATGAACAGATATGTTTACAGTAGTAGATGGAAAATATTTTTGATAGGCATGACAAATGTTACAACATTTGGGAGAAAAACTAGCTATTAGAAAACAGGCAAGTGGATATAGGCAGGAAATTAATTCCACACATACAAAAATGACAAATTACTAGGTATTAAGTTAATGCTGCATTAACTTAGTACCTAGTTATTTTTCATATTTCTCTGCCATATTACTAGATTCTTAGGTACAAAAACAATTTTTTTTGAAGCAGGGAGACCAGCCTACTTACTGCATATGGCTATGTGAGATCTTGTTAGCTTGAAAGAGGGAGATTGGATTATCCTGTGGAAGTCCAGAAGTGCTCAGATTTCAGTAATATTTAAGAAAAATAATGAAGGCAGCATAACCAGAGGATTATTTGGCTCAGGAGTGAACACTCTTTGCTTAGTCATTATAATGTAAACATTGATTTTGATTTAATAAAAACCATGATACATGTTGAGGGAACAGAGAGGGAAACCTCCATGGTGGAGTGAGGAAGCTAAGCTTTCACCTGCTATGACAGGAAGTCAAATAAATAGTGCTAAAAATTAACCTGGCTATTATACTTTTGTTACTTTTCTTAAAAAATAGGATTAAAATATTAAGGCAGATCTTTATATCACAACCATGTTACTGAAATTTAACTTATCAGAACCCTTAAAAAATGGGCATTGCTAAGCCAAAGACTTTCCTAAATACATACATTTGGTATACAGGAAAACAAAAGATTCATAAAATCTATAAAAAGAGGTCCATACTAACAGTATTGGGTCAATTATATTTTTTAGGAATCGTTGCAGACATACCTTTATTTCAAACTATTCATTTCTTACTTAACTGTTCAACTGTTTACTTACATGGTTTAAATGGTTGCTCTTCCTCTTTTCTCGCACTAAGAATAAAAAAAATTAATTGATCAATTCTGATACAAATGCCATAGAAAAATAAAAGTAGTTGCTAATTATCCTATGAATTACCAGCATACAAAATGAGACAAAATTTCATTTCATTTCCCAACAAAATTTATAACTTAAATCACCTGGCAAGATGAATCCCATAAAGTAAAATACAAAACATTAAATTTACTTCTTGACCTAACAAATATTCTGCATCAGGTACAAACTCCCCATATACAAAAGAAAAGGGCAAAGCAAATAAAGCCAGGTGAGAAACTTAGCTAATACAAGTTTACCTGTTGCACATCTGAACCACCCACTACCCAGTAGTAGCTTCTAATTCTACATTTACACCTGGCTTCCCTGAATGACCAGGATCTAACAGCGGAGAGTTCTGAGAATCACGAGATGCATCAGCATCCCTGGAAGCACCTCGAACCACTTACCGGTAATCAACTATAATACCTTAATAAATGTTATAAAAAAATAAATGGGTCATTACTCAATTGGAAAGTAAAATATCTTAAATTTAAATTTTAAATTGAGTGTGCTAACCTAATTGAACATATCTATACACACACAAAATCATTTCACTCTCACAAAGGCCAGAAGAATAAAACCTCCATTTTGTTTCCCACACTGCCTCCTTTAATGCAGGATGGGAATCATAGGGACGCATTTCTTACGACTGAAGACAAGAGGGGCATGAGATAGCTTTTCCTTTACTGTCTCCACTCTCTCTTTACATATGAGCAGGCCATGACGCTTAAAGAAACTGAGAAATACAGTAATCCTAACCAAAAACGATTGGCTCAAGACAAGGAAAGTGTACACACTATGAAAACGCAGGTCGGAAACCCCCATTTTTTATTGTGCTGTATTACTTCAAATATTACAAGAACCTTCACCTCTTGTATTTCTGCTCATTATCAACTGAAAAACTTGGTCATGTATGTATAGATTTTGAATCAAGTAAACTTCATTTAACATAGCATTAACGAAAATAAGCAGATAGGCAGGTGTGTTAAAATACTACAGTTCTGATTCTTATCCTAAAGCAAGCAGGCCACGGGAAATTTACACTGGTTTCACACACTGACGCTCACCTTCCGGGGAAACCCCATAGGGCATGTTTGCTCTGATTTCCCCTGGCTCAGCATTACGTTAGGGCGTAGCATAAATTTGGATATGACGTAGGATCATTTCATTGAACACTGTGTAAAATGAGGCCAAAATCACACATTAAATCCTCATATATAAACACCTGATTTTTTTGATTTGCTCAAATGAAAACCTAACTGTGACCTAAATCATATTAATTCACCTTTAAAACATGTGCTCTTTGGAGCAAAGGGAAAAGGACATAGTGGTTTAGAACAGGGGTCTCCAAACTACGACCCACGGGCCACATCTGGCCCACGAGGCCCTCTCATCCGGCCCGTGGAAACCTTATTTACGGCAAAAAATTACGGAAATTTACGTGTATCCTGCCAAGATCAGCCGCTTACTTTTTCTACTTCTGTTCACAGTCAATGAGATGATATAACTGCTGTTTGATAGTTAATGCAGCCCTCGGACTGAAAAGTTTGGAGACCCCTGGAACTTTAGAGAAACAGACCACATCTAAATCATGTGGCCAACTGACCTGAGTTGATAAAGAGGTGGCAAAATGTGTAAACAGAGTCTACCTGTTCTCACTAAAACAGGGACAAGTAAAGCGAAGTGTGTGTCATCACATTGAAATACGACAAATAGATACATGAAAAAATAAAACATTTAAACCAATGTACGAGTTCTTCTAATACTTTTTATAATATACAAAACAGAAAGTTTTCAATTTTTTTCTCAGAGTTGAAAAAAAATATTTTCTTACCATCCGTTTGCGATTTGCTCAAGAAAATTGTGCTTGCCCTTGGATGGTCAGAAGGGTTTGATTCCAGAGCTAAGTCTGTATAGGAAAAAGAGGGAAAGGTGTGATAATTTAATTGAGTAGAAAAATACATGACTTTTAAAATAATTTTAATTTTAAGCACTTTCAACAGTTTTGGGAAGAGTTTTTAGTAATGATAAGTCAATTTTAGTAAAGGCAACAACAAAAAATTCTACTGGGAAAATGCAAACTTGTAGAACCTCTCTATACATGTAGAATAAAACCAGGTTATGTCTTAAACTTTAAAAAAAACTATTATCTAAATAAATTATGAAACTTTTAGATGAAATCATATATGTATCTTCCCCCTCTTACTTATTAATTAGAAACAAAATCATCCTCCTTTATGCTAATATTACTAGTATATCCCAGGAACAGCCTCAGAAGTGTTATACTATGGTCAATTACTGTCAGGATACCAGCTAATGTATCACATTTGCCAAAACCAAGTAATTTTTGGCAAATGTTCTTTAGACACTTAGGCTAATTCTAACTCCATTCAACAAATGAACTTATTTATTTAGTTAGCTATGGTTTTGTGGGGGGCTGTTCGTCATGGCTGATTTAAAAGGATCGCATAAAAATTCAATGTTGTAATCTATATGAACATTTTCATGACAGTGATTTTTAATATTTTCATAAGTGACTTTTAACATGTGCCCTCAATTTTCAAAGCTAAACTCTCATTTCTTCCTTCCATGCCACATGAATAATTTGGGGTGTCAATAAGAATACTTTCTAGAGCTGATCACAGGTCTGCTTATAAAAAAAAATTTGGATGGTCCTAGGTCTGCCTGCAGTCCACCTTGCATCAAGGTTGGATAGACTTCTATTTAGGTTGTCAACATATAGAATAAAGTTGTCATTGAAAAAAAGAATCCTGGGGATGCTGGGATAGCTCAGCAGTTGAGCACTTGCCTAGCAGTTGCAAGGCCCAGGATTCAATTCCTGGCCCTGGCCCATGCAACCCTATATGCTAAACTGTGGCTGTGTGGTAACCGTCAAGATAGCTTAGCAGCAGAGGTTCTTGCCTCCCACACAGGAGGCCCCTAGTTTGGTTCCTGCCTTGCATGGCCGCACATCAACCTGTGTGGAATGGAAACCATGTCACAACTAATGATGTACAACTATGGAGACTGCTCTGGACCCTCCCCTCTCTCCTTCTGTCAAACAAAATAAAAATCTTTTTTTTTTTTTTAAGAATTCTGATATTCCATAGCCTTGTCTACCTCAAACCACTTAACCAATCTTGTTAAGAAAGTAGACCGAGATCCTGATAAAGGTTAAGGCAACATTCCCAAACCACATAATAATGGTTCTATTTTTTTTTAAAGGGTGTTTGGTGGTCAAATCTGAATACACTATATACCTTTTTTTATAGAGAATTAAAATGCACACTGATATGTTAAAAACTAATTCGTAGTGAATACTGAGTCAGCACTTCACAAATTTATCTACCTAGAATTTTTTTTTTTTTCTCCTACAAGTAATATAGTTAGAATCTGGCACAAACTTACTTTGGGACTTCTTGGTTTAACAGGAATCTGAACCATCCATTTTAATAGTACTGCCAGTACTACAAGTTTATATAGTTAAACAAATTGCTTTGTTCTTCAAGGAAATTCCTTCACTGAATTTAAAGTTTACTAAACTGCTTAAGAAAAAAAACCCAAAAAACTATTCTAATGTAAAAGGCCCATTAAAATTATTTTAATAGTGTTTTTTTCACTTATCTGAAAAATGAGACAATGCTAGCTATTTAGACATAAATTAATTCAGTTGTGCACCAAGTGACAGGCAGAGACTTTCACAGCTGCCTCCAACCTCAGGCATTTGAAAGGATTCAAGACTATTTCCTACCAAAAAGAAAGCAAATACAATGCATTTGAATCTAAAAAATAAGCAGAAATGTTTGCAAAAGTAGCCCTATTATATATCATGCCTATGGCATGGTAAAGTTTAATTAAATTTTTTCAATGGGAAATTCAGGAAAAGTTAAAGTATTAGAATCAAAGAAATAGGCTTACACACACACTACCCCAAAACTAAATGGGCTTCTATAGATCTACATACAAAAATCAACAAAGCTGGGATAAAAAGAAATGACAACATGCAGAAAAAAAGAAAAGAAAAAAACAAAACTAACCCAAATAAGAAAAAAGCTATGACTCCGACTACCCTACCATCTAGGTTGGTCACATGCCCCAGGGCTGCCCAATCAATCACAGCTGCCCTGGGACCTTTCAAGAACCAGAGGAGAAAGAAAGAGCTGTATGTACTCAGGACCCTTAGTCTGGAGCTGTGGATGCTCACTTTGCCATTATGAGGAGAAAGCCTTTTCAGGAGAGATTAACAGACCAGAACTTGAGACAGGTTCAGAGAAGATCATTTAATTTCTGGATCAAGGAGCATCTTCATTTTTTACTCTGTGAACCCTGGCTATGCAAGGCAATACTTTTAAAAACAATTTAAGCTATTTTGAGATGGATTTTCTTTAACTTGAAACTGAAAGAGACCTGGTTATTGATGATAGCACTAAAGGTGGGAATGGGTAAAAGCCACTTGTTTGTTTCTTTAACAAACGTGAACAGAACTTTTCAAGAGCCAAAACAGTGCTTTGTTTAAAAATTACCCATAAATCCAACCATTACTATCATTACTATTAGTTGTTTTTCTTATACTTTTTAAAGAAAGTTCTAATCAGTGTACAATTTATGCCCTATTTTGTTGTTGACAAGTGATCTCCACCCCATTGCAGCATATTTGCTGTTTAATGAATACATAATGGCCCATCAAGTGTTATTCCTACAAGTTACTTAGCCAATCCCCTATTGTTGAAGTTTAGGGACTTACAAAGTTCTATTCTGCAAGGAAAATCTTCACATATACAGTGTTTTGTTGTTTTTTAAAAAAATATTTTTATCTCCTTAAGATCTCCAAAGTAAGATGACTACACCAAAAAGAATGTTTTCATAGCTCAGTATATAATACTAAATTGCTTTATAAAAGACATGGAGCATATTACTATATAATGCTACCAAACATACCAATTTCAGCTTCTACCCCAACTTTGGATACTTGAAAAAAATTTTCTACTGATGTGGATGAAGAACTTCACAGTGTCTCTAATTTGCATTTCTTTAATTACACAGTCTGACCATTTTCCCAGTTAACAGTGCTATTTACATTTTGGTGAGTTGCCTATCATTGTATTATACCCACTGGGGCCTTAATGTTGTCAATTTGCATGAGGTTTTCATAATTTTCTGTTTATAGCCTACAACAATTTTTTATATAATTTGCACTTTTTTGCTAAATACTGCATCACTATTTTATAGAATGGTTATTTAAGCCATGAGACAGTAAACTCATGCACACACACATTATTTCTGCACTCTCCTTTCACTATTTTCCCAAGAGCTGAAAGAGACTATGATAAATCATACTACATTATTTTCATTATCACAAAGGTGAGACCACAAACTATTAAGCAAAGCATTACCACCCCCCAACATGCACACATGCATGGACGCACACACAGTGATTTAGAGATGTAAGGAAATTATTGTGCATCTTATACACAAATCCTTCAAAAATTATTTCTCTAGTGATCTCTAAGAATATTTTAACATAGGAGAAATTCTTGAGCTTACAATTAGGAGTTATAATTAAAATTGCATTTTAAGATCCACCTCTTTTGCATTACCAATTTAAATTGCAACTTAATTTGATAGCATGATGGGTTGGTGTAAAAAAGTATGACTTAAACTCATATCTTAATATCCTCAGAGGAAGAGATCTGTAAAACATCACTGAATACTGCTTTTCTTAGACTCTAAGATTCTATCAGTTTTAAGATCCATCTCAATTGTAAAGATGTTAAAAATGTGATAATATAGGCAACTTAGAACAAATGAAATGTATTACCGGTACCAAAAGCTAAAAGTGTTAAAATTATGCAACTGTTATCTGTCAATAAATGATTTTTCCTCGTCAAAATGTGAAAGGGAGGGATGCCCGGTAATAAATTACTACCTCACCAAGCTGAGCGCTTGCCTTGCAACTGTTAGGTCCAGGGATTGAATCCCAGCTACAGCCATTGCAAACCCATATGCTGAACTGTGGCGTAACTGGTAACTGCCAGATGGTAGGAAGGTTCTTACCTCCCATGCAGGAGGGCTCCAGTTCAGTTCCCACCCTGAGTGGCCCCACATCCACTTTTGTGGAATGAAACTATCACAACTAATGATGTACAACTATGGAGACTGCTTTGGCCCCTCCCCTCTTCTCTCTCTCTTGCTCTCTCTCCTTCGCTCAAACAATACAATAAATCTTAAAAGACATTCATTTTAATATACTATATTCCAATTCAATAGAAATGTAAACAGTTTCTAGGCCAACTGCTGGGTACCTGTTTACTTACGGCTTCTGCATTCACTGAACTGCTCTATCATCCCTACACTATACGTTGTACAGTAAGTAGACTCTGTTAACTGGAATTCAAGCAATCAGCACTCTTAAGCAACTGGCAAAATGAGGTTTTGCCCATTGCTTGAGAGTGCTCGCTGCTTGAGTTCTGGTTAATGGAAGGTCTACTTACATTTATCTGGCATCTACCAATCCCAATTAGTGCTGGTCAACTGAAAGTCTACTATATTAGTTTTATGTCTCATAACAAACATTTATAGTCTAACAATTACCATATATATTAATGATTTTATCTCTGAGTTCCCTCCTCAGTCTGATAATTCCTACCTGATGGCCATGAGCTGGCCTGCCTCACCAGAGGGTACATAGCATACTCCTGCATTCCCCAGTCTACTGCTCCTTTGAGCCTTGCTTCTGCTTTCCTAGCTTCTGACTCTCCTAACTCTGGCTTCCAATCCACTTCTATAGTTGCCTCTACCGTGGTTTCTCATTCTTGCCTTGTTTTAAGCCTCAATCCAGGTGTTAGTGACTGTCAATAAGACATGACATGTTTCATATCATGAAGTATACCTTTCTTCTTTTATGTTTCTAAAACATAAAACTTTGATCAGTTTCTTGGACTTTTAGGTACATTTCTGGATTGTAATTTACCTCCATGTCATTTTGCATTATGTAATATTACTGTTTTAACCTTAGAGTTTAATTATATATTTTTTAATTTTATTGTTTTTGACAGAGACGGGG
>PVKE010050558.1:0-10917 GCA_004027555.1 Craseonycteris thonglongyai
CCCTCCCTCTCTCCCTCCCCTCTCCTCCCCTTCCCCCAGGCAATCACCAAGTTATTGAGTGTGTCCATAGGTCTCTGTGTCTAGAGACCATCTTATTAAGCGAAATAAATCAGACTGAAAGAATCAGGAAACATGTGACCTCACTTATAGATGGAGTATAAAACTGAAAGTAACAAAGACACAGGAATCTATGGACACACTCAATATCTTGGTGATTGCCTGAGGGAAGGGGAGGAGTGGGGAAGGAGAGTGGCAGAGGAGGTGGGAGAGGGCACCAGCATTATGGACACACTCAATGGTTTGGTGGTTACCTGGAGAAGGGGGAAGAGGAGGGAGGGAGAGTTGTGGGGGGAGGTGGGAGTGGACACCGGATATATGGTGATGGAAGGGGAGCTGATTCTCGGTGGTGGGCATATAATGCAATGCATAGTTGATGTGATCTGGACTTGTACATCTGGAAACTATCTAATTGTTACCAACCAATATGACCCCATTAAATTTAACAATGAAAATAAATAAATAAATAAAATTTATTTATAAAAAAAATGTGTATGTCTTCTCACATGTTTAAACTCCATCACCTTCAAAGTACTCTCCATTTGATACAATAGACCTATTTGCAATGCTTTTTTCTACTGCTCAAAGCAATTTTTGAACTCATTTTTTTAATTCCTTTTAGTGCTTCTGTTTTTTCATTTTTTCAACTCATCTGTATCAGCATAGTGTTTTTCTTTGAAAACTTTTTTCATCCAGGGAAACAAACAAACAAAAATGTTGCTCTGGGTGAGATCTGGTGGACTGAAATGGTAGGGCACACATTTTTCTTCAACAGGAAACACATTTGCACTGTTCCATATTGCTCCTGTAAATCACCCATCATGAAATAAGAAAACATATTGAAAGAATCTTCTAAAACAAATTCTCTGAAGCTGAACACAGACTCTCGCAATGGTAGTTGGTACACTGATGCAGATGGGTTCCCAGAATACCCATCTAGTGGTGGAAGCCTGTGATACAAGATGCCAGCCCTCTAGAACATAGCTCTGTTTTGGGGGAGTCCCCTTTCATACAAAGGAATCAATCAGTCCATTAATTCTTGGTTATAAAATTTGTGGCCATAGAGTTTTTCAAACTATTCCTTTATTATTATCCTTTTGATCAGCAAGGATTCAATAATGATGACCCTTCTTTTATTTCTAATATTGTTGTTGTTTTTTTTCTTCTCTCTCCCGTTTTTGGTTAGCCTGGCTACAGGTTAATTGATATTATTTATCTTTTCAAAGAATAAGCTTTATTTTGTTGATTTTTCTCTATTATATTCTTGCTTTTTTAATTTTATTGATTTCTTCTCTATATGTTATTTACTTTATACTGCCTATTTTAGATTATGATTGCTTTTATTTCTCTAGTTTCCTAAGGTGCTGTATTTCTTATTCTTATGGGGTATTTTTCTCTATAAATAAAGGGTTTTTATCCCTCTTATTTCTTTCAGAATTTTCACTTTACTTTTGGTTTTCTGCAGTTTGAATATAATTTGCCTGGTTGTAGATTTTTAAATATATATTTTGTATTTATTTATTTATTTATTGACAGGGAGAGAGAGAGATACAGAGACAGAGACAGAGAGAGAACTGAACTGGGGGAGCTCCCAGTTCAGCATTTGGGTCCGCACGGGCCGGGGCCGGGATTCGATCCCTGGTCCCCGGCGCTGCAAAGTGAGCGCCTAACCCACTGAGCCATCCCGGCTTCCCCATAGATTTTTAGAAAAATATTTATTCTGCTTGGTATTCTTTGAGCTTCTTAAATATGTAATTTTGGATCTCATTAATTGTCAAGTTCCTCTCTATTATTACATTATATAATGTTTTGTGTTTTTTTCTCTTTCACTTCTCTTGCTGATATTCCACACATATATAAATATAAGTTACATATTTTAAAACAACCATCACAGAGTTTAGATTTTCTGCTATTTTTATTCTTTTATTTTTTTCACTTTGTATTTCACTTTGGGAAGTTTAAACTGACCAGTTCTCAAATTCACTGACTCTTTTCTTCGCTGTGTCTAGACCATCAAATGCATTCTTTGTTTCATTCACTTTTTTAGTTTCTGTCTCTCTACTTATATTACCTATCTATTTTTGTATATTGTCTCATTTTTCCATTAGAACACTTGACATATGAATCATAGTTATTTTAAAGTGCCTGTCTGAAATTTCAACAAGTATGCTATATATGAGTCTGTCTAATGCTTGCTATATCTCTTTGAACTGTACTTTTTTTTCTTGGCTTTTAACATGCCTTCTAAGATTTTTGAAATCCAGGGCTGAATAACCAAAGTAATCTTACAGAAAATGAATAAAGAGGGAAGCATCACACTTCCTGACTTCAATTTATAATACAAAGCAAAAGTCATCAAAATAGCATGATATTGGCAGTAAAACAGACACACACACCAATGGAATAAATTTGAAAACTCACATATATATGGGCAGATAATTTTTAGCAAAGAAAACAAAAACATACAATGAAGGAAAGAAAACCTCTTCAATAAACGGTGCTGGGAAAATTGGGAAGCCACATGCAAAAGAGTGAGTCTAGACTAATCTTTCACTATATATTAAAATTAATTCAAAATGGATCAGAACTTTAAGTTTTTATTTATTTATTTTATTAATTTTTTGACAGAGAGAGAGAGATACAGAGACAGGGACAAAGAGAGAGAACTGAACTGGGGGAACTCCCCAGTTCAGCACATGGCTCCTCACGGGCCGGGGCCAGGATTCGATCCTCAGTCCCCGGTGCTGCAAAGTGAGCGCTTAACCCACTGAGCCATCCTGGCTTCCCCGGATCAGAACTTTAAATATAAGATCTGAAAGAATAAGTTGCATAGAAAAAAAAACTGGTACTAAACTTGGGCTCAGGGAGAGATTTATGAATTTGATCTCAAAGGCATGGGAAGTAAAAGCAAAAATAAATTAATGGGATTATACAAAACTAAAAGGCAAAACAACCCATCAACAAAGTAAATTAGAAAACAGTGAATGGGAGAAGATATTTGCAAATATCTTCTGATACGGGGATAATATCCAAAATATACAAAGAACTAGTACAGCTCAACCACAAAACAACAAACAATTCAATTAAAATCTTTGCAGAGGGCCTGAACAGACACTTCTCCCAAGAAGACGTACGAACAGCCAACAGACATATGAGTAAATGCTCAACTTCACTAGTTATTAGCAAAATGCAAATCAAAACCACAATGAGGTATCACCAGGTACCTGTTAGAATGTCTATCGTCAAGACAAATAATAACAAGTGTTGGAAAGGCTGTGGAGAAAAATGAACCCTCATATACTGCTGGTTGGAATGTAAACTGGTATAGCCACTATGGAAAATAGTATGAAAGTTTCTCAAAAAGTTAAGGATAGAATTACCATATGATCCAGCAATTCCCCTTCTGAGTATGTACCCAAATATAAAATCTTTTATCTGAATATATATATATATATATACTCCAATGTTCATTGAAGCATTGTTCACGGTGGCCAAGACTTGGAGTCACAAAAGTGTCCTTTAATAGATGACTGGATAAATAAGTTGTGGTACATATTCACAGTGGAATATTACTCAGCCATAAGAAAAGATGAAATGGTGCCATTTGCAACAATATGAGTGGATCTAGAAATTATTATGTTAAACAAAATACAGTGATCCCTCATTTTTCGCGGTCAATGGGGACCAGAACCTTCCGCGAAAGCTGAAAAACCTCGAAGTAGGATTTGCCCCTAGGAATTTTCTCATGGGTCGATGTCGCCCCGGAAACCCATCACGCGCCTTTAGGAGAGCCCGTGGTATGTACTCTGAGTCAGCTCATCTCTTTGTTTGACATGCAGGGATCCTTCTCTCTCGCGCATCCACATGAAACAACGCTCCTTTCCGCCATGTGGCTGCCGACATGGTTGTATTTTTTCATTTTTATTTTTTGATGAATATTTTGGGAAAACCCACAAAGCACTGAAGCCGCAAACCATGAAGCGCGAAGTGACGAGGGAACACTGTAAATCAGAAAATTTCAAGAACTACACTTATATGACCACTCATATTTGAGATATAAAACTGAAAACAACAAAGGTGGAAGGCAAAGAAATAAACACTCATAGACACAGACAACAATTTAGTGTTTACCAGAGTATAAGTGGGGAAAGGGGTCAAATATATGGTAACAGAAGAACTGACTCTGGTTGGTGAGCACAAAAGCAATATCAAATATGTATTATACAATTGTATACTTGAAACCTATATAATATTACTAACCAATGTCACCACAGTAAATTTAGTAGTAATAGAAAAAGAAAACCAGGCATGATAGTCTAGGTCAGGGGTGGCCAACTTTTCTGTATATAAGATCTACTTTTTATCTTAAAAGTGTGTCGCGATCGACTTATTGGCCACCCCTGAGCTAGAGTATAAACTCTGATACCCCATTTTGTCGGTTTCTTAGGATTGTATGTTATGATTTGACACTTCAAATCAGCCGGGCGCTGTATTGGCGCCGCTGGAGTTGCTGCTTCAAATCAGCCGGGCACTGCAGGGGCGCCGCTCGAGTTATAAGAGCTACAATCGCTTCAAGTCCATGGTACACGGAATTCCACCCCAGACATTGCGAGCGATCGACGATCGACCAAAATTGGCCTCGCGATCGACCGGTGGATCGCAATCGACTTGTTGGCCACCCCTGGCTAGGTAATAACTGAAGTAAATAGGCCTTTAGTATAAAGTTATATATTAACTTGGCTTAAATTTAAGCTATAATTGTGTTTGCGATAGCCCTAGCCACCACAGCTTTTAGATACCTTTAATGATTTTGTTTGGCCAATCTGTTGCTTTTCAGTTTCTCTTAAGATCTCCTTCACAAATTGAGTCTAAGCCTTGTAGGTCTTTCAGTGATAATCCGTCATTATCATACTGCAACCATGTTGATGTGGTGGTAAAGTGTGGGAAGAGGCAAACAGTCTTTGTGTGTGTGTTGTTGTTGTTAATTTTTTTTTTCAGTCAGACTGGGTACCTGGGCTGAGATCCTCAGAAGTGTTCCTCAGCCTTTTATTTTCTCTAGAACTTATAGAGGTGCCTAATGTGGCTAATTGCCCTGCACCCAAATTGGATAAGACTCTTGTAAAATCTTGTCTCCTGAAGAATAAGCCTATGTTAGGGAGCACAGAATTCAGTAGATAACTCAGCAGATGGTTGTAAAGAAGGAAAGAAAAGTGTTTAATTTTCCCCTCATTCCAACAGAATCTTAAGGTAATTTTTCCCTTTATTGTCATTGTAAGAGCATGGGGGAGTTCCTGTGGCAAAAGTCCATTTAAAATATCAAGAAGATTGGACCCCAGGAGGTTATCTCTCTTGTGCTAGTCCACACAAATCTCCTAGCAATTTATCAATATTACCATTGAAATGTCCTTACTAATTTATAGTCCAGTTGTCTTCTGATCCAGATGAGCTTATCCCAGGTATGATCCTTTATATTTACTTATCTGTCAAGACTTCAGGGTAGTTTTGTCCTGTGACTTCAATTCTTTGAAGAGTCTGAGAATGTAATTGATTCTTATTGTAGTCAGCTTTTACCCTGATTTAAGAACAGAAGTAACACCTTTCAAGCTCTGTATGTTAGAGCTGAAAGACAAATCCTAATAACCCTAATATTAGTTTGTATAATTCAAGGCAATGCTACCAGGTATATACTATTTATGACTGCCATCTTCTTGGCAGTATTGACGTGTATCTGAACTAATGACTTTGACTTAAAATCTGCTCTCTTTGAAATTAATAATTCTACACTACCTTTCATTGGTTATATATTAGTTGGAATGTATTTTTCTCTATTCTTTTGAATTTTTATACATTATTTAAAAAAAATGTATCTCTCTTAGAAAAACTATGAATGCATTTCCCCCTTACCTGTCACATAATAGATGAATTGAAACTTTTACATTTAATGTGTTTACTCATATAAATCATTTCTGCCTTTTTTCTTTTTGTTGTGATAAATAACTTTTTTTCTTAATAATTTTTTTTCAATTGCATTTCACATACAATATTATACTGATTTCAGGTGTACAGTATAGTGATGAGACATTTGGATAACTTACAAAATCCTTATTCCAATACATCTAGTTCCCATGTGACACTATTTATAGTTATTACAATGTTATTGACTGTTTGACCTATGCTGCACTTTACATGCCTGTGACTATTTTGTGACAGTGATTTTGTACTTGATTTCTCCCCCTTTTCACTCATCCCTCCCAACTTCCTCCCATCACCCCAACAAGTTTAGTACCCATCTGACACCACCCATAATCATTGCAACGTTATTGAATATATTTGAATATTATACCCTATGTCCCCATACCTATTGCTTTGCCATCACCAAACTGAACTTCTCAATATCTCCTCCTTATTTCACTCCCTTCTCCAACCGTCTGCACATCTGGCAACAAACCAAATGTTTTCTATATTTATGAATCTGTTCTTTTTCACTTGTTTATTTTCTTCTTTGGATTTTTCTATAATCGAAGTCAACTTGCATCTGTCTTCCTCTGTTTGACAATCGACTGCGTGCAATATCCACCATGTCCTTTTTTTAATCCATTTAAATTGAATACAATTGTTGATATGTAGCTATTGTCATTTTATTATTCATAATTTTGCTTTTTGCTTTCCCATCTTAAAGTAGCCCCTCTAACATTCCCTGTAATTCTGGTTTGGTAGTGATGAACTCCTTTAGATATTTTGGCTTTTTTTTTTTTTTCTGGTCAGGGAAGATCTTTATGTGTCCTTCAATTTTGAAAGATAGCAAGATAGCCTTGCTGTGTAGAGTAATCTTGGTTGTAGGTCCTTGCTTGTCATCATGTTGAATAGTTTCTGCCACTTCCTTCTGGCCTGTAAAGTTTCTTTTGAGAAGTCAGCTGATAGTCTTATGCGAGCTCCCTTAGAAATTATTATTTGCTTTTTTCTTGCTGCTTTTAGGATTTTATTTGTTTGTAACCATTCACATTTTAATTGTAATATGTATTGGTGTGGGACTCTTTGGGTTTAACTTGTTTGGGACTCTGTGCTTTCTGGGCTTGTATTTATGTTCCTTTCACCATGTTAGGGAATTTTTCAGTCATTATTTCTTCCAATAGGTTCTCAACTCCTTGCTTTCTTTCTATGCTTTCTGGTACTCTCTATGATACAACTGTTGTTACACTTGATGTCTCAGAGACCTCTTAAACTATCCTCAGGTTTTTTAGATATTTTTTTCTGTTCTGACTAGATGTTTTTTGCTACCTTATTGTCCAATTCACTGATTTGATCCTCTGCTCCATATAGTCTACCGGTGGTTTCTTTTATTGCATTTTGAATTTTGGTTATTTTATTCTTCATTTATGACTGGTTCCTTTATTATGATTTCTATGCCCTTCTTTATGCTTGCTATCTCTCTATTGAAGTTTTCACTAAGTTCCTGAAGCATCCTTATAACCATTGTTTTGAGCTCTGTATCTGATATGATGCTTGCCCCCATCTTGTTTAGTTCGTCTTCTGGGATTTTCTGCTGTTCTTATATTTGAGACATATTTTTTGTTTGCTCATTTTTGATGCTTGTCTGTGTTTATTTCTATGTATTAGATAGATATGCTAAACCTTTCAGTAATGCTGTGTGGTCTTATGTAGTAGGTGCCCTGTGGAGTCCTGGCATCATCTCCCCAGTCATCTGTGCTCCTGTGGATCCTTATTTGGTATCAATACTGTGCCTGGAGCTACTCAGCAAAAGTCTCAGAGTACAACAATGTTGGTCACTGCCTGCCTGGGTCCTGTAAACTTAAATAGTTTTCCAAGAAAATTTGTATTGTGGATGGGGCTGACTGCTCACCAGAGACAATGTCTCTGGTGCTGGTGCAGTTGGGTGGGGTGGGGTTCCAGTGAGCCAGCATGGTGGAGCAAGCTGAGCTCACCAGACAAATCAGGTTCATATTTGACCATGTAGTGGCAGTAACAACACAGGGAATATGGCACCCACCAGCAAGCTGCATGGTAGGACCTGCCCAGTGAAAATGTTGGTTGTCCTCCAACCCTCACCTCAAAGACACAAACCACAGTCTACCCCATGTGTACCTTCAATTCCACCTGAGTCACCATCTCTCTGCCAGAGCCTAGGGTCAGTATCTATGAGTGACTAAGTTTGTGCAGGCACTTTAAAAGGATATCTAGTTTTTCAACAGTCTTTTGTCCCAACTGGACAGTCAGAGAGTCCCCATTGTTTTTCATAATCAGATATTGCAGGACTCCTTTTCCCAGGACCAGTGCTCTGGGTTGGGGAGCCTGGTCTGGGGCTGGGATCTCTTACCCCCCTTTGGGAAACCTCTGTGTCTGAAATATCCCTCCTAATTCTCTACCACCACTGGAATTTTGGCCTGTTTTGCATCTGTGCCCTTCTTACTAATCTCAGTGTGGCAGCCTGTTTTTGTATCCTTAGTTATAAAAGTTCTGTTTAGCTATACTTCAGGTGGTTTTCCAGGTTGGTTGTTCTATAATTGAGTTGTAATTTTATTGTGTTCAAATAACAAAGCCATCATGGGTGTCCGGTCTTTTTTATTTTTCTAGTTATGTTTTCTTTTCCTTCCTTCTTCACAGCCATCTACTGAGTTGTCTACTGAATTATATGGACTTTATTTTTGAATGGTCCTCAATACTACTTTTGAAATAGGCATTCTATTCCTAAATCTGTAGTTTTTGCACTCACCTTTTCTGATGTGGTTGTGGTGGTGTTTTGTTTTTTCCTTTGTGTGTGTATTGTGTTTTACCATCATATTAAATATACATTTACTTACATTAAGAAAATTTAAAATTAATTATAACAGTATCTCTCTTTTCTTCCTCAAAATACAAAGGTCATAGAAATATTTAAATACAATCACTCGTGCTGGCCTCATTGTACTCACACTTTCCATGTTATGTTGCCTAGCACTTTTAATACCTTCTGTTCCAGCTCTTAAGGATGTAAATTTTTTTCATTGTTTTTGACAGAGAGAGAGAGAGATACAGAGACAGAGAGAAGAGGGAGGGCCCAGAACAGTCTCCATGGTTGCACATCACTGTTTTTTTCACATAGTTTCATTCCACAGGTAGATGTGGGGCTGCACAGGGCAGGAACTGGGCCAGGGTCTCATGCTGGTGAGAACCGAACTGGGGGCACTCCCCACTTCAGCATATGGGTCCGTTGCGGGCCGGGGCCAAGATTCAATCCTTGGTCCCCAGGGCTGCAAAGTAAGCGCTTAACCCACTGAGCCATCCCAGCTTCCCCAAGGATGTACATTTTTAAAGCCTTTCTTGTTTTGTGAGCTCATAGCTTGGTAGTGAATCATTAGTTATGAAAATTTGTATGACAAATAAAATCTCATGGTACTTCATGGGAAATTTTCTAAGTATCGAAGACACCAATCCAGAGTCTTCACCTGAAGTGGACCATGACATTAATCAAAATTACTAGATGGTTGCACACTTTATTTCAGCACAGTACACTATGGCAGATTTTCCTACATTCCCAGAGATTGTCTGCTGAAAAACGTTTTTCATATTTCATGGCTTTCTGAATGTGTAATAGTGAATGTATTTGACATTACTTTAGTGAAAGATTTAGTTGAGATCCAAGATACAGTGAATTTAACTTAGGGTGAAAGTAAGGATGAGAACATTTTTTTTCAAAATCAAAATTAAATTGAGATTGAGATTTTGATGTTCCTCTGACCCGGAAATGGTATAATATTAATTGGTTCTTTTGACTGAAATTGTACTCTGGGTGTGCTTTATGTATTGGGACGTGCTTACAGTTTGAACTTTTATATAGAACTTGTTTCTACTCTGAGATCTACTATGAATTAGCATTTTGAATGTAAACATTATATTTAACTTTGTTTGAACTTAGTTTCTTTTGTATGCCAAGAGGTGACAATACTTGCCTGGGTACTACTTCATAGAATTGCTGTGAGATTCAGAAATAATGGTGAAGGATAGTTCTTTCTGGATTATAAAATATTATTCAAATGTAAAAGCTTGTTAAGCAACAGAAATATATTGAAAAATTGCATGTGACTTATGCCATGGTCCTAGTGAGTCATTTTGTCAGGGAGGCAAGGATTATTATAAAATCAGAACATTTTAAAGATGTTCAAACACAATCCATTTGAAGTTAAACAGTGATAAAAAGATGAAACATACCAATGCCCCAAGGATGCTAGGTCATTGTTGACTGCTTTACAATTTATGTCTGGGGAAGAAAAAAAGCTGGGAATGAGACTTATTTCATAGAGACTGAAAATCTATACTGATAAAAGTTCTGAAGAAAATATAAATTTAGAATAATTCTGTTTTATGATGAAAAGTAAGCAAGAAAGTTATTCTTGGTAATGTTTTACCACGTGAGAAGTGAGATACAAAGAAAACTGGGTCAAAGTAAGTGATGAAACAACAGTGCTGCATACAGCAAGCAGCAGCAGGACATTGGCCATTCCAATCTAAGCCACCAATTAGTCCCTTATAGCTCTGGGACTCGGATCTAGTGATTAAATGACGTAAGATGTTTTCCCTAGTAGTATATTATGCATATTTCTTATATTAATTTTTTCACCTTTCACAAGTGTTAAATGCACCAGAACTTAATTTTGAAGAGGGTATAGGAATATAAACCACATAAATTTAGGACCTGCTATGAACAGACAATGAGAATGCTTATTACCCATAGTATTACATTTAATTTTCCTGGAAATCCTGTCAGGTAAGCACTTATTCTTACTTTATTTACAGGGAAGCTCAAGTTTAAAGGAGTTCAGTAATTCTTCCAAGGGTCATATGTTAAGTTATAGTGCTGAAATT
>PVKE010050559.1:0-10918 GCA_004027555.1 Craseonycteris thonglongyai
CCAGTGAGCCTATATGGAACTTTGTGGACTTAATGTCTCCCTTATCAAATGGTCATGGTTTAGTTCCTGGAAATGAGATTTTGCAGAGAAGTCTTTGTGTTTTCTATAAATATGACTTCATGTTTATCATGCCTTAAATCTGGTAATTGGTACCTAACGTAGATATACATGTGTTTTGAAATTTAGGCAAGTTCAGTATATAGAATTTTGGATTTTCTAACCAGATAAATGAAATTGTCACAAACTAATACTCTCTAAGTCTGAACAAATTTTAATTACTAATAGTTTTTGTTTTTAATAATACTGTATTCAGAAACCTATACATTTCAGGGGGACATCTGTCAAGCCAGATGGTAGGGTGTTTATAAATAATTCTATATGAGTACATCAAGCTTTTCCAACCCATGCCCCACGGGCCACATGCGACCCAGCATGGCTTTGAATTTGTCCCAACACAAATTCATAAACTTTCTTAAAACATTATGTAATTTTTTAAAAGCTCATCAGGTATTTTTAGTGTATTTTATGTGTGGCCCAAGACAATTCTTCCAATGTGGCCCAAGGAAGCCAAAAGATTGGACACCCCTGTAGCACATTGGATTGACTCTGTGTGTGTGTGTGTATTTTAGATTTATTTTAGAATTGCTCTCCTTGGTTGTGGCTAGTAGTACAACATTTTTAGTGATAGAAGTATGAGAAAGTACAAAGCCATTGCATGCTTACACAATTGATTTTAAACTTACTTGCGATGTTCATGTCTTTTAATACATTGGCTCATGAGTATTTCTTCTCTGTTTAAATATTTTTTCTTTTAAGTACTTCAGTTACAGTTTGACAGAAGCCAACGTCAGTTTTACCAAAAGGCTTTGTTCTGTTCTACAGACGCCATCTGTTTGAAAATATATCCCTTTCTTCCTAAAGGATACTGTGCAAGAGTGATTTTGTTTTCTTTCTTTCATTTTCCTTTGTGCCAGAATACTTTGTAGGTGGTGTTGTGCATATTCTGTTTTATCAGTCCAGTGACACCTAATGACTGATTTCTCTTGTGATGTTTAAATTGATTATGGAATTAGATGTCAGCCCCATTCATCCATCATGAAGTTCTCCTTCAGCCGTTTGCCTATTTGGCAGCCATTAATGATTATTGCCTAGATCCAGCATTTCATTTGGTATTGCAAATAGTGATTCTCTAACTCTGTCATTTCTCCTTTATTAGTTGGAATTCTATTTCCCTTATCAATTGGTTGCTGTTCATGTAAGGCAAAATAAATGCTAGATCTTTCCTTTTATTTACTGTTGTTTCTGAATAACGAATTGGTCCCCTAGCCACCTCCAAAGGTAACCAATGAGTTTGTATTTTAGTATCTTTATGAACTCAGGGACACCAATTTTTTCATTAATGTCCATTTTTCTATTGCAGAATCCATTCCAGAGTACCACATTTAATTTATTTATGTCTCCTTAGTGTTGTTTGCTTTATGACAATTTTATAGTCTTTCTTATTTTTCATGACATTGACAGTTTTGAGGAGCACTTGTCATGTATTTTATAGACTGTCCTTCAGTTTGGATTTTGCAACAGAGATGGAGCATCCTCCTCATCACATGCAGGGACATACATAATATCTATATGACAGTGGTGATATTAACCTTCATCACTTGGTTAAGATTTGCCAGGTTTCTCCACTGTAACAAACACTGTGTGTTTTGTTCTTCCAGTTTTTATTTCATCTTTATTGTCTTAAATCTTTTGGGTTTTTGCTCTTCCTCTTTGTGGTCTTCAGAGTGATTGCTTCATTCTTTATTCTCTTTAATTTACAGCAGAATATTTAGTTGCATTTCTTTCTCTTCTCTGGGGCAACATTTTTCTCCATGTTCTCTTTAATTTGTACCTTATTGCTTCAATTTTTCTTATTAATTATATGATGTTCTTATACATCATTAAATAAATTGGGTTTTCTTGTGACAGTTACTTGAAATCAACTCCTGTGTTTGCTGGAGGGGTAAGAGGTTGTGGAGGGAAAAAGAATTTACCAGGGTAATTTCTTGGGCTAGCTAGTACTTCACAGTGCTCTGTTTTTATCTCCACTGCTTTTCTTTACTGTTCTCGTTCTGTCTCAACTACTTTTGGCAGTTGTTACATGTATATTCTGTCTAGGAATTATATCGTGCACATTTTTTTTTAATTAAAATAATTTAAAGTTTTTATTAAAATAATTGTAGATTCATATGCAATTATAAGAAGTAATGCAGAGCGATCCCCTATACTTTACTCAGTTTTACCTATTGGTAATATTTTACAAAATTGTAGAATATCACAACTAGGAAATTAACATTAGTACAATATACCCATTATGTTTGTATTTTCCCAGTTTTACTTGAACTCATTTATGTGTGTATGTGTTCAGTTTTATACTTTATCACATGTACGTTATATATGTACCACCATAGTTAAGATGCTAAACAGTTCCATCAGCACAGGAATCTATTGTATTGCCCTCATAACCATACCCCTCCTTCCTTCCCAGCCTTGGCAAATAACTACTAATCTTTTCTCTATTTTAAAATTTTTTTCATTTCAAAAATATGAGGGCTGTCTAGAAAGTATCCAGCCATGTAATTATTCTTGTTATATTGACAATGGCTGGATTTTTTTCAGACCGCCTCTGTATTATATAAGTAGAATCATCTTGAGGTAGATTGACTTATTTTACTCAGCATAAGTCCCTGGGGATTCATACAAATTGTTATATGTACTAGTAGTTCCTCTTTTTCTATTGCTGAGCAATATTCCACTGATCTTGTTTTTTGACACTAACACACTGTCTTAATTACTATATCGTTATAGTAAGTCTTAAAATAAGGTAACAAGAGTCCTCCAACTTTATTCTTTCTTTTAAAAATTGTTTTGGCTTCTCCGGTTCTTTTGACTTTTCATGTATATTTTAAAATCAGCTTGTCTATGAGGTCTCACAATTAAGTTCGTGAACTAGCCACTGTGCGCTTTTGTTGGCAGCACTGTACAAACAACTCAGTAAGGTTTTATAACCTTGGTATATCAGTGTCACACAGCTGTGTTTGTGTTGACGTGTGGCAGTGTCTTACTGAGTAGCATACATTATCATTACGTTTTTTTGTGTGCTGTCGTGAGAATGTCAGAGCTTGCATTAGAATAACAAACAAACATGAAATTTCTTGTTAAACTTGGTAAGAGTGGAAGTGAAATTAGGGACATGTTGGTCCAAGTTTATGAGGATAATACCAGGAAGAAAATGGCAGTGTACAAATGGATTCAATGTTTTTCTGAGAGGAGAGAAAGCATCACTGAAGAAGAGAGGTCAAGGCAGCCAGTCACAAGCAGAACTGATGAAACATTGGAAAGATTTAACAAAGTGTGTGTCAAAATTATCGGCTGACTGAGAATCACAGCAGACCAAGTAGACGTAGAGAAACAGGAAACTCTTAACTGAAAATCTTAGCATGAGAAAGGTGTGTGCAAAAAAATGGTTCTGAAGGAGCTCACCGATGAACAAAAGCAGAGGAGAGTCGAAGTTTGCCAAGACCTTTGGAGAGGCAAGATGATGTTTTGGGCCGTATTATCACTGGTGATGAAACATGGGTGTACCGATACAACCCTGAAACAAAGCGTCTAAGTGTACAATGGAAGTCATCCGATTCTCCCCAGCCAAAAAGTTCTATTAGTCCAAATCAAGAGACCAAACGATGTTGCTAACCTTTTTTGATAGCAGAGGGATTACGTAGTCATGATGAATATGTACCAACTCGACAAACTGTCAACAAAGTTGATTATTTGGATGTGCCGTAAAGGCTGTGTGAGGAAGTTAAGATGAAAACGACAGTGCATTAGCTCACACAGCACTGTCTGTGAGGGAGTTTTTAGCCAGTAAACAAATAATTGTATTGGAATACCCTCCTTAGTCACTTGATCTGGCCCCCAGTGGCTTTTTTCCTTACCCAAAGATGAATATTGAAAGGAAGACATTTTGATGACATTCAGAACATCAAGGGTAATATGATGACAGCTTTGATGGCCATTCCAGAAAAAGAGTTCCAAATTGCTTTGAAGGATGGACTAGGTTCTGGCGTCAGTGCATAGCTTCCCAAAGGGAGTACTTCAAAGGTGACCATAGTGATATTTAGCAGTGAGGTTTGTAGCATTTTATTTAGGATGAGTTCTCAAACTTAATTGTCATGCCTCGGTATATCTGTCTATATACTCCTGGGATTTGATTGGAATTACCTTAGACCTAAAGATCATTTCAGGAAGAATTAACATATTAACCATTTTGAGTGTTCTAATGCATTAATATGATAGGGCTTCTTTCATTTTTTTTTTTTGTTAGTGTTTGTAGTTTTCAGTGCACAGATCTTGCATGTATTTTGTCAGGTTTATTTGTAATATTTGTGGGGTTTTTTAAGCTATTAAAAGTGGTATAAGTAATTAAATATTTCTAATTGTTGTTAGTATATAAATATTTAATTTTTTTGGTATGTTAACTGTATACCCTGCTACCTTGATAAACTTACTTAGGTCTGGGGCACAGCTAGATTATTTTAAAGAAATTATAAACTAGGAATAGTTTTACAAGTTTATTTTTGCTGTTTTAGATGAAATGTCAGATTGAATGAGGTGAAATTTTCTTTTCCTCACTCTTCCTTTACCATTATACATACTTAAGTAGTTTTGATAGTAATTAAATGTTTGTATAACCTGGTGATGAATCTTCAACCAAAAACACCTAATTTCAAAGGGGGAGACTATTTCTTCCCTCTTTTTGTAACTAAATTATAGTAATGCTAGCTAATTTTATGAATTTTATTTATAATGATACAATCATGAATTTTAACAGAAGAGTGTATACTCAGGATAGTTAATTTTGTAACTTTCTCAACATGTTTTAGCTTTGAATAATAGTTCTATTTCTCCCCTTTTTCTCCTCAGGTATTGGGAGAGTTGCTGCTACATCTTTAGGAAATTTAACTAACCATGGTTCTGAAGATTTACCCCTTCCTCCTGGCTGGTCTGTGGACTGGACAATGAGAGGGAGAAAATATTATATAGACCATAACACAAATACAACTCATTGGAGCCATCCTTTTGAACGAGAAGGGCTTCCTCCAGGATGGGAGCGAGTTGAGTCATCAGAATTTGGAACCTATTATGTAGATCACACAAATAAGAAAGCTCAATATAGGCATCCTTGTGCTCCTAGGTATGGACATTTTTTTCATTTTTTTGTTTTGAGATTGTCTGATGTTAGATTTTGAGCTCATATATTTTCTTCAAAAAGAAAGGCATTCTGAAATTTGATATTTGAAAGCTTTATTTTTCAAAGTTTATGATACTTTTCTCTGACCATAAATATAGTGATAACTGACTTTATAATTAAAAAACAAAACAAAACTTCTCTTTAAACATCCTTAAGCACAGGGTCAGTATTCTTACCAGATTCTGCTTTAATATGCCAGAATTTTTTGTTGTAGATACCCAGAAACTGAAATAAATAAAACATCTTTCTCTTTACATTTAAATTCCTATAAATAATAGACCCGCCTCCTAATGTGTCAAAATATATTTTTGAATTATAACATCTTACTGTTTTAATTCTGTTTCAAACATTTTATATTCTGTTCCTTACTGTTGCCAGGCAAGAAAGCAAAAATTGAAACATTACAAAACATCCCAGATCTGCTTAATACATGCAGCCTGTAATCCTTTGGGCTATTTTGATTGATGTTGGGCTAATCAGTGGACCTTGCTTCTGGCCAAACTGCTAGCCCTCTGAACATTGTAGCCAGTTGTCATATGTGGCTATTGAATACTTGAAATGTGATTAATCCCAATTGAGATGTGCTGTAAATGTAAAATACACAACTGGATTTCAAAGGATATAAAAGCTAGTATTCAGTAATGAAGTTGCAAGTATTTCTAGTTAACTACATTTTGAGCTTTTAAGAACTAAACCATAAATTAAAAATGAGTAGAATATCATTAGCATGTAAATTGATATTATTTAGTATCATCTAGCATAACACAGATCTTTGATTATAGCAGACATTTGCATTTTTTAGAATCATTAAAATCATTATGAAGTTACATTTTAACACTATTTCCTAGAAAACTAAGTTTTATTATGTTTTAATCATTTTACATATTTGGATTTATTAATTCAACTTTGAAATGCAATTTTTTCCAGTGATTGCATTTATTGGATTTAGTCAGCATTTATTGAACAACTGTGAGGTTGTCATCCCTTCAAAAGAACAAAACCAACCACTCTGCTTGTGTTGGGCTCTGGCCCCTCCACCTACTCTTGTACCATCTCGAGCACGCTGATGCCTCCCTAGCCTCCGTTTTCAGGCCTGTGACATGGGGATAATTCAGAGCCTTCCTCCCCACCTGATCAGATTCCCACCCAAGGGCAAGGATGAGTCTCACTTAATGCCTTCTGTGTCCCCAGCACCCAACACAGATCAGATGGGCACATAGTGGGAGTGTTACAGATGGTGAATGAATGAATGATGGAGAGAAAGTGTGGTTACAGTTTTACCAGGTGATAGAGGACACTGTGGTCCAGACAATAGATTTGAGAGAGATATATTGGGCTTAATTTCCTGTTCATCATCATCAAGCTTACATTATTATAGAATTTTTAGTGTACAAAGCATTTTCATAATTTGCTTTTCTCAGCAACTCAGTTACATTAAACGGGAGAGAGTAAATCCCTTCCTTAAGCTCATATAGGTAGGTAGTATTAATAGCTATTTGATTGTCTAAATTTAGACTCTAAATAATGCTAATCTTTACACAGAACTCTTATATTAGCTTATTTAGCCCTGAGAACAACCATCTTTTATATGAATTTATTTCATTTTACAAATAAGGAGGCTAAGGCTTAGAGAAATAAAGCAGTTTTGCCTACATTCATACAATTTCTAAGTGGCCAAACTGAGGTTACAACCCCCAGGCATATCTGACTTCAAAACCTGTTATTCCCTATCTTCCCAATTGTGCTATCAAGGAATATTTTACTTTGCACCTACTTATGAAAGAAGATACAAATTCAGTGCCATTTGTACATTGATTTTTAAATTGTTAACCACAGTCTACTAACACTTCCTTTAATCCCAGTTTAGTATTATAATGAATGACTTTTTCATGATATACACATAAATCTTGTTGTGAGTCAGGCCCTTCCAGTTTTGTTTCTTAAGACTGGAATAGATGCAATAGACCATTTTGGCCTCCCAAAATTCAGTCTTTAACCTTCAGATGGTTCAATGCTGTCCTTACCATTTTCCCATGTAACAGTCCTCTCCCTGCTTTGCTGTTCTCTCCCTCACTCTAACATATACAGACCATTAGAATTAATTAAAAGCATGGTCTTTTTTAAAAGTCAGATTTAAAATAGGTTCTAATCAACCCTAATTCCCATATGCTCTCCTACGGTAGTAAAAGCAAAAAGGAAATAATTACTGTTTATGTGATTATTTCAAGCACAATTACTCCTGCTGTACTACATATTCCAAACTTCGTTTTCAACCTAAGGAGGAAGAAAATACCCATTGTTATTTTGAGAAACTTCAACCTTGCCAACATTACTTTACATTTAATTAACTAGTGTTTACTGAAGTTTATGATTCTTGTTTTTGTTTTTGAGATTTATCATTTTGAGAGAGGTGAGAAGGTAGGAGGGCCCAAGAGCAGTCTTTGTAGTTATACATCATTAGTTGTGACATAGTTTTATTCCACACGAGTGGATGTGAGGCCACATTGGGCGGGAACCCAACTGGGATTCCTCCTGCATAGGAAGTGCTTTGCCACCATTCCAGTGGTTACCATCTGTGCTGCAGTTTGGCATATGGGTTTGCATGGATCTCACAGTTGCAAGGCAAGCACTCAACCTGCTGAGCTACCGCGACATCCCTGATTCTCATTTTAAACCTCTGTATAAAGGTTACAACTCAGCTCCAAGTCTTATAGTCACCTTTGAAGTGAAAAGAATATTATACCAACCAGATGAAATTTCTTAAAAATATGTAAGGATTTAGCTTAGGTTTATGTGCTTCACTAGTAACCTAGTTTCTCAGAAAAGGTGGGTTTCAATTCCCCTACAGTATGATTTTGAAAAATATCAGACCTTTATGTTTTCGTAGGTACATTAGGGAAAGAGGCTCATTGGAAAATACTTAAGTATTGTTTATTCTTTATAATTTCTTATTTAGAGTTAGGGCGTTTATTCTAATAAGTGTTGATTCTTTCTTCTTAGTGTACCTCGGTATGATCAACCTCCTCCTGTCACCTACCAGCCACAGCAAACTGAAAGAAATCAGTCCCTTCTGGTACCTGCAAATCCGTATCATACTGCAGAAATTCCTGACTGGCTTCAGGTTTATGCTCGAGCCCCTGTGAAGTAAGTGAATTTACAGCACAAATTTTTGTTGAGGGATAAGTGGAGGACTGAATTGGAATTTCTGGGGCTGCTTACCCCACCTACCACCATGTTTTTTCCCTTAATAATATTAGACTTTTAAATAACATTTATTTGGAGAAAGGATATCACAGCTTATAAAGTTTGAAAATCATTGATTAGAAATAGGTTCTGCAAACATTTATTGAATCTTCATTTTGTGTGCAGATGTACTATATTAGGGATACAATAAGAAGCTTTCATTTTCATAGGGGAAAACTGAGTTGTAAATAAGTGATGCAAAACCTTGTGATAAAAGTAAGGATGCTGATAAATCTTAGGTATATGGGTGAAAGAAAGCAGAACCCAAGGGTGTTGAGGAAGTTGTACAGGTAGTGTCTATAAGTTCTGGGATCAGTTCTAAGTTCACTTGGGCAGAGTGTTTAACTTAGTTTTGTCTTCTCTAAGTTGGGGATAGTAATAGTACCTACTGTGAAGATTATTAAGAATTCAGTAAAATAATGCATCTAAAGTATTTATCACAGTGCTTTGCACATTGAGAGAGCTTAGTAAGTGATTCTGGTTGTTACTTTTTAATTTTATTGTTAATATTTTTGTTATTATTGCGGGTAGGAGTATAGAATAGTGATTAAGATTGCTTAGGAAGAAAGCTGGGTGTCATTTCTGGTTCTTTACTACCTACTTTTTGAATGACCTTGTGCAACTTACTTAACTTAGATCTAAGTGTTTTTCCTCTACTGAAACATAGGGGATAATAATCTTACCTAACTTTTTTGGTGTGGTGAGGGTTAAAAGTGATCACGCATTTTAAAACACACGGTACAGTGGTTGCTTAGTGCAGAAACCCTTCATAATGGTTTCTTATTATGAGTGGAGGAAAAAAAAAACTGCACTGAAGAGGAAATACGTATACTAGTTTTTAAAGATGGCTATGAGTTTCCCAGGCTCATGAGCTGAGGATATTTATTTCTTGGGATGTATTCATGAATAAATGAAATCTTTTCCTCAAAGAACTTCTCTCTTCTGGGGAAACAGAAGTAGGTACTCATATCAGTAACCCAATGTGATAAAAAAAAAAAGATAAGCACCAGTAAGTGATATGTACAAATTGCCATGATTTCAGAAAAGGGCTGTTTGAAAGTAAATAGTTATTGATTATCCTGTACTTCCTGTATATATAACTGCTAAACTTTTAGGTATGTTATCTCATAACTTTCCCAAAAACCCACTGTACAGATGAACAGACAGAGATGGAGGCTTTATCTCTTCTAAGATCACACAGCTATATAGTGGTTAAATCTTTATCTCTAACTTTAAAGATCATGCTCCTAAGTTCTGTCATTGATACTTTCTTATTTAAATTATCATTTACTTAGTAGCTATTAACTTGGTGATACTTATTAAGCATTTTATCCATAATAATAATTTCATGTACTTTTCACAGCTATGTAAGGTAACATTCAGTTACTGGTTTTTGTAGCCTTACTCTTTAGTTCCCTTTTGTATTTCAGAAACCCAAATTATCAGCATAAAGTAGGCCAAAGAAAAGTTTTAGAGTGTTTAAGATGGTTGGACAATGAATTTGGAATAAAATAAATCTTTGAGATTCAAATAAAAAGAATATAAAACCTTACATATAGATTATTTTGAAATAGTAACTCTTTCCTATAATTATAAAGGATGATCATTGAAATAAAATGTCCAGGGGTTAAGCCAACTGCGATCTAAATTTTTAGCATCTTACTATGTATTTGCCAGCCATGTGTGTATGCATATATGCCTTTAGCCTAGAGCTTTTAAAAATTATTTTCATCTTGCTTAGAGCCATTTATTCTTATCAGCTTCTTTTTAGACTTTTAATTTAAATAGTTGGTATGTTACCTAAAGGAAATGCCTCATAATTATTTGACTATGATTCTGCTCATTTTGGCCAGTTTAACATTCTAATAATTACTATGAAGTACGAATTTTTGGCCAACATAAACATTCCCTTACATTCCCTCCATTTTTCTTAGTCTGTGGCCTGATGCAGAAAGACAAGATAATCCTTAGAGTTGTAATCTAAAAGTGTTCAATTTTTCCCTGAATCTAATTTAATGTAATCTTAAAAGAACTTTTAATTATAGATATTATTGTATAAGGTGTAAACAGTGGTTGTCTAAAGTTTGGTTTTAGTTTACTTGAAATTAGTTATACATTTATCTGCAGAAGTTTAGTATGGTTTGGTGTCTGATCCAACCTACAGAAGCTTCTTTATCTGATGATATCCATATAGTATAAGAATGAGATAAGGAATGTGATAGCAAATGGACTTTTCTTTTTCCCTCTCTTTTACTCAAGACCACTTGGCCTACTACTACTATGTATAGCCTTTGTTCACATGGTGATCTTAAATTAGCTATAATGTGTATGTTTTCCTTGAGTCTAGAAGACTATGTGCCAAACTGTTAACCTTTGTTATTTTGG